>BLSH010457321.1:709886-733533 GCA_018402905.1 Glandirana rugosa | reverse complement strand
TATATAATGTTTGGGGATCCTAAGTAATTTTCTAGCAGAAAATACTCTATTTACTTGTAAGCAACAAATGTTAGAAAAAGATTTGGTCTTTAACCACTTGCCGACGGCTGATCGGCAAATGACGGCGACAGAGTGGCTCTGTAACGCGGATCGCCGTCATATGACGGCGGCCGCGAGACAGAGCCTAGTGAGCGCGCGCGCGCCCACTGTGTTCGGGGGGGGCCAGGGAGCGGGTGCGACGGCTTCGATTGCCGCCGGCTACCCGCGATGCCCCCCCCCGGAGTGAAGGAACGGAGGTCCGTGTAAGTAAACACGGACCTCCGTTCTGTGAAGGGGGAAGGGCTGTGATCACAGCCTTCCTGTACATGAAGGCTGTGACCACTTCCCTTCTCCTGTTAGGGCAGTCCCCACACAGTTAGAACACGCCCAGGGAACATAGTTAACCCTTAGAGCGCCCCCTGCAGGTTAACCCCTTCACTGCCAATGACATTTACACAGTAATCAGTGCATTTTTATAGCACTGATCGCTGTATAAATGCCAATGGTCCCAAAAAAGTGTCAAAATGTTCCGACATGTCCGCCCCAATATCGCAGTACCGCTAAAAATCGCAGATAAACGCCATTACTAGTAAAAAATAAAAAAAAAATAAAAACCCCAAAAATGAATTCTCATCATCCGTAAACGCAACCACTTTTGCGCAAACCAATCAATAAACGCTGATTGCGATTTTTTTTATCGCAAATATGAGGAAGAATATAAATTGGCCAAAAACGGGGAAAAAAAATGTTTTTTTATATTTTTTTTTTGGATTTGTATTTTAGCAAAAAGTAAGAAATTTGGGTTTTTTTGCAAAATTGTCGCTATTCTTTTGTTTATAGCGGCGATCAGAAATGACGCAGAGGTGATCAAATACCACCAAAAGAAAGCTCTATTTGTGGGAAAAAAAGGACGCAAATTTCGTTTGGGTACAACGTCGCACGACCGCACAATTGTCAGTTAAAGCGACGCAGCGCCGAATCGCAAAAAGGGCTCCGGTCCTAAAGCTGGAAATCCTTCCGGGGCTGAAGTGGTTAAGTGGTTAAACTGACTTCCCAGACCAAAGTTCTTCCCTTTAGCAATTCCAAAAACAACAAAATGTTACAAAGTATCTCTTGTCTTCTCTGTCTCCCAGTGCTGAGGAATTTTGAACATTCTCTGGCTTTTTTTTTTTTTGACAGCTCTGGTTCACACATAGGTGATCCGACTTCAGGGGCGACTCAGCGTGACCCCGCACAGTGCGACTTCAGCGCGGCTTGCAAGCGACTTTTGTAATAGAAGTCAATGCAAGTCGCCTGAAGTCCCCCGCAAGGTAGTACAGGAACCTTTTTCATGTAGCGCGAATTAAAGCGGAGGTCCGCCTGCCGCCGCCGCCCCTTTAAAAATTAAAAGTCAGCAGCTACACATACAGTAGTTGCTGACTTTTAACTTTAGGACACTTACCTGTCCTTGGGTCCAGTGAAGTCGGCACTGCCCACTGATCTTCGGATCGGTGGATGAGTGTTGCCGCTGCCATCGAGGGTAAGGGAACCCGGACATGTAGCTGTTCGGCTTCATGGCCCGGTCCCTACTGTGCATTTGTGAACTGCCACTGCGCTTTCCCATTAAGGTGGAGGAGGGAGCCCGGCTGCTGACGGCCGCGGCCGTCGGCCCGAGCTCCCGGATGTGTGGAAATTGATAAAGTCAGGTGACCTCTTCCCGATCCCCCCGAAAAGGGGCCAAATGTGACACCTGAGGGGGAAGGGAACAAACCAGCGGAAGTTCCACTTTTGGGTGGAACTCCGCTTTAAAGTGGTTGTCAGCCCGTGACAACCACTTTAACATACAGGTAAGATTATAATAAGGCTTACCTGTAGGTGCCCTGCATATCCCCTAAACCTGCACGGTTTAGGAGATATACAGTGTACTAGCATTGCCCACGTCACCGGGCACATGCGCAGTGAAGAAACGATCTCTGTGCCATTTTTTCAGTGTGCCGTGACTGGCGGCTCCCGCGAGCATGTTCGGGAGTGACATCACGCAAGTCCAGCCAGTCACAGAGCAGGAGTCGTGGCGCCAGAAGAAAGAGGTGCTGAAGATGGACGCTGCCTGCACAGGGGACATTGCTGGTCATCGCAGGCTTCATTTGCAGGTAAGTGGCACATAATGGGCTACTATGCGATGCATAGTAGCCCATTATGCTTCTACTTTGCAGGAGAATATAGAAGAAGTTAACCCCATCTGGGTTTACTTCCTCTTTAAGTCGTTGGTGTGTAAACCAGCTTAATGGCTCTGCACTGTTCACACAGAATTGGGCAAATGCCGGGTGTAGATTGTGAGGGAGGTTGAATCAAGATTGCGATCTTTTAATGATTAAACGTGCAGCTCTAGCACATGGTAAAGATCGACAGCGTCTGAAGAATTTTCAGTGCCCAACACTTTTTGGGATGTGTGCAATTTCCTATCCCCTACTGTGTGCTGGGGTTCCATCCGCCACCCCCTAAATCATTACTGTCTCCTGTAGGGATGTAATCTTCAGAAAGTAGCATTGATATTCCCTGTACACGCTTTCCCGGACAGGGCTTTAGGAGTAGCGGGTGCTGCTGCAACAACCACCTGGAACTGGAGACATCAGAGATCAGATGGACATTCACCAGCACACCACCGATCGTCAAATAACATCCAAATCTTTATTGAGTGCAGAAAAACACATATAAGAGACGCTAGGATTTCTGGTAACAAATGTTTTTATTATAACAAACAGTACATTGTTACAGATGGAGACTGCACAAGTGTACTACAATAATGGGCAAGGTGTAAAGAACATTGCACAAAAATCATTTGTTCATCTAACGATAAAATTTGGAAAGCAATATAAACTCAAGACAGGCACAGATACACATAGTACAGATAAGTAGGTCTGCAAGTTTGTAAAGCAATCCGGAAAGTAAAGTTCAATATGCTTGCCATGTATTACAGAGAGGTATCCAATGAAAGTGATGTTCACTATGGAAACTAAATGAAAGAAAGAGAGAATAGAGAGCTTCCATCGATTGCAATATGTAATATTAGCCTAATGTCTAGGATCATTGGGGAAGCTAGGCAAGAAAAGAGGAATAAAGAGAAGAGCTGGGATTTCAATGCTTTTTCCAATGCTTCAAACACAAGGAAATCTTCAAACAAGCTCACTGGCTCTGGTGAGGCTGTCAAACACACACATTCTATTCAATGGGTAGCCAGGAGCAATTCAAAGTATAGACAACAAATAAGAGCAAAACTAAAAAGTGATATTACCTTTAATTGTTTGTAATACAGCTATTGAGGGCAACAAAACTCCCCCTTCATCAGGGCTTAGAAGAATTAATTCGAAACTTGAATGCATCCAAAAGAAGGCATAAGCAGCTGTATCTATATTTCATCTGGTGCAAAATCTCCCTTTGGATTGGAGCTATAAAATCATCAGGTGCCAAACTTTGTGGTCCCTGACTTACAGCTATTTTTATGTAAGAAAGAATTAATGGCACTTTGGACTCTCACTTTTTGGTTTGGCACCCATTTGTTAGAGCTGGACGATTCTCGATAAAATGAGAATCGTGATTTTTTTATTTAGAATAAAGATCGCGATTATCTCACAATTCTCGCAGTGTAACATCATCTTTCACATTATACAAAAAAATTGGGCTAACTTTACTGTTTTTTTTTTTTTTTTACTTCATTAACTTCCATTGACTACAAAAAATGCCGGACGCCGATAAACGGCCATTTAGTGGCGTTTATGAGCATTTATCGGCGTCCAGCGTTTTTCGTGGTCAGAAGAACGACTTTTAAACGCCAATTCAGGGCGTTCAGATAACAGCCCAAAAACGCCACTGCTGTTAAACGACAATAAACGTCCATGTGTGCATGGACACATAGGGTACAAGGGGCGTTTTTGGGCTGTTAAAAAAACACCCAAATGACCATAAACTGTCGTTTATCAGCTTCAGTGTGCATGGAGCCTAACTCACATAAAAATTGTGAAAATAAAATTAGTCATAGCAATAAAAATCAATTGTGTACATCAACCAATAACATTCCACAAAATCAATCAAGTATCTTCACAAAAAAGTCCATACACCGTGCTCCACAGAATAGTGCGAATTCAAACAAGTCCTTCAAATAGCGCTCCACCATAAACTCGTGCGTAAGGAATGCAAACTCACCAGAACCATTTATCAAATACACTTTGTATTAATATTTGTTGTCACCAGCCAGAAGTATATATATGGAAGCGATACCCCTGAACACCAGAATCTCTCCTTGGCAGTGTCAGGCATAAACACTCGGGGAAAGCATATGGAAGATCATTGCGCAATATCTTTATTAAACGTTGTAAAAACAAATGAATAAAAGGGTACACTCACATTTTAAAATGCAGTAAGTCAGCATCAACATGTACAGCTCTTGAGCGTGCTCACTGTCTCCACACAGCGCGGCGTGCGTTCCAACACACGGGATCAGAAACCAAGGAGCTCAGAGGTGACCTTTACTGTTTAGTAGTGTATTTTTTCCCAAAAAATTGCATTTGAAAGATCGCTGCGCGAATACCGCGTGACATAAAATATTGCAATGACCACCATTTTATTCTCCAGAGTCTCTGTTAAAAAATGTATATAAAGTTTGGGGGTAATTTTCTAGCAAAAAATACTGATATTAACTTGTAAGCAACAAGTGTCAGAAAAAGGCTTAGTGAGTGGTTAAACTGAGCTCATTTACAGATTGAAGTTTATCCCTTTGATCTAAATAAAGTGTTACATTGTACCTCTTCTCTATCTCTCAGTGCTAAAAATATGCACCATCACTGTACTGATGACACTGGCTGGGAAGGGGTTAACATCATCGGCAATCAAAGGGTTTAATGTGTGCCTAGCCAGTGTTTTACTAAACTGTGGGAGGGGCTTTTACTAGGGGAAGACATGGATCCTAGTCCCTGCTTTGGAGAGACACAGGATCCAAGCCTTCCCTCCTGTCAGATTACAGTTCTGTCTCTCTGGCTGATGATCGTTGGGTGCCGGCGGACATCGAGGCCACAGTACCCAGCAATTGGCTCCCGCCAATGCGAGCCACTGGTGCCCCATATATATATATATGTGTCCCAGAAGATCACCGAGAGGGAGGGGGAGGGAGGTGAACTTGCTTCCGGCTCCGCGGCTCTTGGAGAGGAAGTGGACCTGGGACCCTGTGAAAACAGGGTCCCTGGTCCTCCCCAAAAAAATGACATGCCAATTGTGGCATGTCGGGGGGTCACCTTCCCTTAAAGCGGAAATTTCACTTTTGGGTGGAACTCCGCTTTAAGACATGAAGTCACTAATAGAAGCAACATGGTTAGCAGCTGCAAGCTCAGGGCCTTGTTACTGGAGCAATGAGGTACTTGTTTTGGTCTAGCAAGTTAAAGTGGTTCTAAAGGCAGAAGGTTTTTTAACTAAATGCATTCTATGCATTAAGGTAAAAAAACCTTCTGGGCACAGCATTCCTTCCAGCCCTCCCCTTATACTTACCCGAACCTCATTTTAATCCAGCGATGTGCATGAGAGCAGCGTGTCTTTCTCTCTTCATTGGCTTACACAGTCGTGGGAGCCATTGGCTCTTGCTGCTGTCAATCAAAGCCAGTGAGCCAATGAGGAGAGAGTGGGGGAGTCACGCTCTGTGTGTTAATGGACAATGTCCATTCACAGGAGCACAGCTCATGAAGGAACCAGCTCAAGTGCCCCCCAGAGCAAGAGGTGCTTTTGGGGGCAATCGGCAGGGGAGAGGGACCAGGATTGCCAGCAGGGGACCCAAAAAGAAGAGGATTGGGGCTGCTCTGTGCAAAGCCATTGCACAAAGCAGGTAAGTATGACATGTTTGTTATTTTTTTTAAAATTGCTATCTTTAGACCCCTTTCACACTTGTGCGAGTTGTCATGCGATTTGGGACTGCAAAGTCACATGACTAGTTGTTCCCCATGATTTCCAATGAGAGCCATTCATATCTGTATGACTTTCAAGTCGTGCCGACTTCAAAGTGGTCCCTGCATTACTTTGGTCCAACTTTGATGCAACTTGAGGTCCATAGACTTCAATGTTAAACCCTCAAAGTCTCATGCAAATCACACCTGAATAATATAGATGTGATTTCTGTACTACTTCTGTACGACTTTGTAATATGTTTTCATTGAGCCAAAGTTGCAACAAAGTTGGACCAAAGTCGTACCGATCCCAAATCAGTGTAAAATCGCGTCACACAACTGTGAAAGGGGCCTTAGAATCACTTTACAGCATAGTTGCTTAGTGCCTAGTTTTTGTCAGTAAAGCTATAGCTGCCCTAATTTTTGATTGGGCACTATGGTCTGCAGCACTTTGTACAACAATATTCATTGTTCTTTGCATTCCTAGATTGTAAGCTCTAACGAGCAGGGCCCTCTGATTCCTATTGTATTGAATTGTATTGTAATTGTACTGTCTGCCCTCACGTTGTAAAGCGCTGCGCAAACTGTGCTATATAAATCCTGTATAATAATAATAATAATTACCTTACTGAATACGTGCGTTAGTGTTAGGTAAAGTATTAGGGGTTACCCTACCTTAGAAAGGCTCAGTATTCACAAGCAATACTGATAGCAATAGACTCTTCAGCCCTTAGAGGCGCTCACTTGCGCACTTTGACTGAACGGTCTGTGTTTGTGGTGGGGCCATATACTTTAATTAGCAGATATCTCCTCGCTGTTCATTCCAAAGGGAGAAATGTGAAATTCTGTGGACTGCCTTAGATCTCTTCTTTTCTTCTGCTACACATTGAATTGCTGATTTTCACCTGCCTTTGCTCTCTGCTGAACTCCAAAGTCAGCAAAATTTCCCTCATTCAGGGCAGAGGACCAGGAGCTGCGTATGTAAGCATGATTTTACTGTAATATTTTGTCTCAATTCCATGGAGATTGTTTTGAATGGAGCAAAACTTATTTTGTGGATTTGGCCAATGCCGAATGTTTAACAAGCTTAAAACAAATACTTAAAAAAAAATGAAAGTTTAATACAGACACAGAAGCCACGAATGTCTGCATTTTGCAGGACAGATTAGAGTTAGTTGTACAATAAATGCATATTGTATATCACAGTCCCAGTCATTATACATCCTCATCTACCGCACACTGCATTAGGGTGTGCACCCCAAATCTCCAGCATGCATGTGCGTGTGTATAGGTTGTTGTCAGTAGAGCAGTGGATGATGTCAGTAGGGCAGTGGAAGATGTCAGTAGAGCAGTGGATGATGTCAGTAGGGCAGAGGTTGGTGTCAGTAGGACAGAGATTGGTGTCAGTAGTTTATTGCTATTATCTTTTTATTACTTACCATTATATTATTTTTTTACAATCTTTTTTTTATATTTTTTTTTACAATTTTTTAGGAGCCCTATTGGGGGACTGTGGTGAAATATCAGGGGTCTAAACAGTCTCAGGTCTCACTTTTGAGACAGAGAAAGGGACTGAGGACAGAGATTCCCCAATCCCTTTCTCTGCAGCCAAGCAGCAGGGGGAATCTGCACAGCACAGGGTGATTAGGGTGTGCCCAGGCACACCTGGTACACCCTGTGCGCATGCCTATGCGCACACTGACCTTCTTCTGTCCAATAACTGTTAACTGGTAGTCTGTGTAAAACAAACTTTTGTCCTATACATGGTACTATTACAGATAATCTCCAAAAAGTACTAAAGTACATCTAAGGCCATAGCATATCAACAGACATTTACAAAGAAAATAAAATTTGTCTTTCTTCTAATAATAATTCCTTTGTTTCAATGCCCTGCACTGTTCATTTCAGAAACTGAGCTGGTGTTTGGTAGGACTATCCTGCAGCTTGCATGTTGTCTCAGCATAAGGATCAGGCCTCTCATAAACTATGATTTCCAAGCTTCTTGGCGTCTTAAGTGAATCAGGTGCGTGTGATTGACTGTTACAAGCCAATAGCTTGAGAGTCTGGAAGCAGCTGGAAGGGTGTCTGGAAGTAGATGCTGTGCAAAACCAGCCTGCAACAAAAGTGGACAGGGCCAGCTACCAATGGACAAGCTAGGTACCAGTTCAGTATTGTCACGCCACCTCCTTAGCATTGGAACCTCATGCCATACCTTTTGTGTACACAGCCAACATGAGTTTGGCAAAGCTCCCATTTTTCAAAAGGCAGCCTAGTGTTATTAATTGTAAGGCCTCATACACACGGGTGTTTTTTGATGCCACAGCGTTTTTTGCAGCTCTCCATGTTATTCAATGGCCCCCTAAAAACGCTGACGTTTTTGAGCAGTAGAGGGCATAGGCGTTAGTGAGTTGTTTCTAGAACACGGGACCAGTGCGTTCTGAGGCAGTAGCGTTTTGGCGTTTTTTGACGCTAATCGGCAAAACGATCACTAACGCCCGCTACCGGCGTTAACCGGCGTTTTTTGATGCCAACGGTTTTAGGTTGAAAAATAGCAGAGGACTGATTTTTTTTAAAAAAACGCCAATTGACACCGACGCTCACTAACGATCACTAACGTCGATGCAAAACGCAGAAGAAAAAAACACAGATTTTTCCAAAACGTCGGACCCGACGTTATGCTTATTTTTTTCTCAGACACCCGTGTGTATGAGGCCTAAGAAATGGCGAACAGTAGAGAGCTGTGGAGAGATCAATGGGTATTTAGTGAGATCTGCAGGAGTGGAAAAACAAAACAAAAAATGCACTTAAAAGTGCATAAAAAATGTGCTTAAAAATGCACTTGTCTATGCCAAACAACATATCAATTTCTAATTTTTGCCAATTTTTTGCCACAATTTTGTTGTACTTTAAACTATTATTTGATTGATTAACCCTCCAGCATTATAAACTGCAGGGTTCATAGACATGTACAAAGCCAGTGCTTTTGCCTCCTGCTGACCTGTACATTTATTGTATCTAGTACACTATTACAAACCTTAATTTTTCCTAAATTCCACAAAATTTTGGCAAAAAAAGGGATCACTTTGGGGGGTCCATTTTCCAAACACTGCACTCTGGCTATATTGCTGTGTCAGGTGATCAAATGACAGTGATCCCCAGCATGGAGTGGATGCGTCTGGTCACAGAAAGCATATAGTGCATGTTAAGGACTCTTGTATACATAGGAATATCTGTGACACTTCTGTACTCTTGTGAGTCGTGAATGTAGTGCCCCTAACAATTTTGCATTTGTGCAGTAAACTATCATTATTCACTAGGGCACATCCATGTCCTGATCTGAATTTTCTGACATTTGTCCTAATCTTTCAGGTAAGCCCAGTGCTTTTAGGATTAGTAGACCATGTCATCTACCAAGCCTGAGTGGACAATCTCCAGCCCTTCACCCTGTCAAAGATCCAACACGATTGCAGGATTTGGCTTCAAGAGTGGCAGCAGAACATAAGGAGCTTAGTTATAAGTGGGCTACTAAGAGATTCTGTTACTTTTCCCATTTCGAGTCTCTTAAAGATATATTATGCAAGTCTATAATAAGCCCTTCCATGTGATGGGTGGACGCACCAATAGTGAGGTGTGGAAGAAGGCATGCCAGCACTCAAATTTCCTTGCTGATTTGCATAGTAGGTTTTGGGCTTCCGGGGCACTCTAAACCCATATCTTGCTGTGTTAATACATTATTCTTTATATCTAATCAAATATTTGAAAGGTAAAAAAGAACACTGTATCAATTCTCATCACTGCTTTGTACATCTAAGCATCCTACCATGACCGGTTTAATGAAGAAAATTTGCATTATGGTGATAATGACCTTACAGTAACATTACTTATCAAGAACAATTACATCGCAAGATGAGAGCACTTAAACGAAGCCCCAGCACTTCCCCTACAAGCCACTTCTATGTGTATATTTATTTATTACAGTGCACAGCGCTTCAATTAATCTAAGTGCTTCGTAGCACGGTAGGGGCCGCTGCATCAGTGCCAGCAACATTGTTCTTGCCGAGTTCCTCTACGTTACGGGATTGGTTGAGTGGACATATTCCAATCTTCAGCCTATGAAAGCCAACGAACTTCCATCCCCATCCATTACTTTCCATCAGCTGAACCTCTGCCCAGTATCAAGGCAGATAATCCATAACAATCATTTCATCTGTGTAATTTCATTAAAACCATTACTCTGATTAGATGCCTTGACTGCTAATTGGTCCTCCTCGCCACTGCCAAGGTACTGTGCGACTGGTGGAGCGACTGTTCTGGGCAAACTCTTTCTATTATTTTTCTTCTCACAAGTGTCCTTGAAAATATATAATAGAAATTGCTTTGATATTGTCTGAACATCTCATCCCAAAGTATTTCTGATAAACCACTTGGTCAGAATACATAATGGAATTTATTGTGATTTCAGTATTCAGAACACATAGGTTGGAATACCGTACATCGGCTAACCTCAACTTTATTTGACTATGGCAATTTGAAAACTAATAGTGTATGATTGTATTAATCAGGAGTAAAGACAGCTATAAATCCAACTAAGATAAGAGCTGGCGTTGCTCCAAAATCTAAGTGTATTACTGCTTTTCTTCTCACTTGTATTATTTGCAGGCTTTTGTTATTTTATTTGCCCAATTAGGGTTCATTCAGAATACATTTTATGCAGTGTCTGTGTAGCGTATTAAATAAATGTAATGTTAAAGTGGACTTCATAGTAACCTTTAAATGTCCATTAGAATACATTTCTGACCTGTCATTATAGCTGCACCTTTTAACCCTTGAAGCCCCTAAAAACCCACACCATTGTGTTGCAATTGCATGCAGTTGCAGGGGAATCATTTTTGCCACGTTGTGATGCAAAGCTTCATGGCGCAAACCGGCGTCATGGTATTTCGGCTCATACACGTGCAGTTGTGAGCGGGAGCATGCCCACGGGTCGGGTGGACTCAATGTCCGCTGGCGACCCGCGATCCCCTTCTACGGAGCCAAAAAGGGAATCTGCCTATGTTAACAAGGCGGATCCTCATTCTGTCAGGGGGCATGACAGTGATCTACTGTTGTCAGTGATCGGGAACAGTCAGATCTGTCATGTCCCTGCCAGCCCATCCCCCACACAGTTAGAACACGCTGAGGGAACACACTTAACCCCTTGATCGCCCCATCAACCCTTTCTTGCCAATGACATTTATACAGTAATCAGTGGCTATTTTTAGCTCTGATCACTGTATAAATGTCATTGGTCCCAAAAAAGTGTCAAAAGTGTCTGATCTGTCCGCGGCAATGTCGCAGTCCCACTAAAAATTGCAGATCGCTGCCATTACTAGTAAAAATAAAAAAATAAAAATGCCATAAATCTATTCCCATAGTTTGTAGATGCAATAACTTTTGTGCAACTCAATCAATATACGCCTATTGCAATTTTTTTTTTTTTTTACCAAAAATATGTAGAAGAATATATATCGGCCTAAATTGATGAATACATATACATATTTTTTTATTTTGGATATGTATTATAGCAAAAAGTTAAACATTTTTTTTTTTTTTCAAAATTGTCGCCCTTTGTTCATAGCGCAAAAAAATAAAAAACACAGAGGTGATCAAATACCACCAAAAGAAAGCTTTATTTGTGGGAAAAAAGGACGTCAATTTAGTTTGGGTACAACGTCGCACGACCTTGCAATTGTCAAAGTATCGCAAAAAATGCTCTGGTCAGAAAGGGGGTAAATCCTTTCGGGGCAGAAGTGGATAAAGGTCTGCGGTTGGGGGATAGTAAAAATGCAGGTCAACTGCTCCGCCTCAAGTGTAAATGAGACCTTAGTCTTCTTTTGCCCCATTCACACAAGGGCGACTTGCGCGCAGACTTGAGTCGCCTCAAGTCGCCCCAAGTCACTTGACAAGTGAAATCCCATTGAAGTGAATGGGAGCTGTCTTAATGTACACTATTGAAGTTGCTCCGACTTCAGAAAAGGTTCCTGTACTACTTGGAGGCGACTTCTATCTGACTTGTGCCCATAGAATTCAATAGAAGTCGCCTCCAAGTCGGATCCCCCATCTAAATGCAAGCAACTTTGTCAGTAAAAAGAATATAATTTATTTGGGGCAGCCCCCTCCCTCCCTTCTCTGATTGGCCACAGGCAAAGTCGCCTGGCATAAGTCTTGTAAGTTGCCTGAAGTCGTGCTGAAAGTTGCGCTGAAATCACTTAGTAAAGTTGCGCTAAAGTTGGGTCGCACCTGTGTGAATGCAGCCTTACAGGATGTACATAACTGTATCATTTCTGAGCCAACATCTTAGTCCAGGAAGTAAATTTGAACAAATATGATACTTGGGCCCGTACTTCGGATCAGTCCATTCTACACCCGAGGGGAACTCCGTCAACACTCCTCCCTTTTACTCAGGGCTGTACCGCCTGTCCGCCTGAGCATCTCTTCCTCATTGGCCGGCTGTACGGGTCAGGGACAGCCTGAGAAGGAAAGGGGACTTCCGGCCGTAAAAAGCTCTGTGTCTCCCCCCCCCCCCGTCCAAGCGGGCAGATGGTGGATCCCGGCATCCCAGGTAATGGCAGCTGAGTGAGCGGTGTCGGTGACAGCTGATGATCTCCCGCAGAGGATCCCCAGTGACGCGTGTACAGGGAAATCTGACCACGCATGCACCGATGATACAAAGAGGTGGAATGACGGAGGAAGTGTTGTTGGGAATTACTCTGTGAGCCTGACTGCTGTCATTTACCGATCGAGTCCCAGTTTACATTGATCTATGATCTAAATTGGTGTCAATTGAAGGAGAGGTGAACACCAAAAAAACCCAAATGCGAGTTATTCAGTGATATCTGGTGAGTTTTTCCACGTTGGGGGGTTTTTCCTCCCATTATCTCTGCACGTGGTGTGGTGGTGGCCAGGACTTCAGTACTTTCAATTTAGAGTGGATGGACACTTTTTTCACTTGTCAAAGAAGATTATAACAATTTTGAAGGACTATTTAAGCGCTGCTTGCAATTTGTTAGTCACAGTTCACTCTGATTATCAGGTTGCGATTTGAACATTTTTAATATTCAATTACAATGTGACTTGTGTCTCACTTGTATATGCTATATTATTGTTTTATTTAGTAGCTATTTTTTTCCCCACAAACATTAAGTTACCCTTTAAATAAAATGGCCAGCCGTGAGGTAGTTAAAGTACACCTGCAGTTCTGAAGTAAGCAATTTGCAATAAAGAAAGTGAAGCCTCATACACACGGGACGACGATCGTACATACGATCGTCGCAAATCGTATGTTGCATAATGTAACTTGCATACTGACTGCACTACACGATCGTATGACCACAGAAGTATGTTCAGGTGCATGTAATTAGAGTCTGGCCGTTCCTGACTTCTGAGCATGCGTGTTTTGCACAATACAACTTGTTGTACCAACTGCTCTGTACACACGATACAACGGTCGTATGAACGCTTGTTGGTACGACCAAGTTTTCTAGTTTGTTCATACAACTCCCTTGTACGACCATCGTATGTTTCACTGTTCTAATCGCGCATACGAACGATCGATATCGCATACAACGGTTGTTAGTACGACCTGTTGTATACGATCGTCGTCCCATGTGTACGAGGCTCAAGATAAAGTGTCTGTCATTGCAAAAGATGTTACCCCGTTTTGAATGAATGATAAGCTCTGCCTCCTGTGCAAGCTTCATCTCCAAACCCATTGATAGGGAACTTAACCACTTGCCGACCGCCAACCGCAGGTTGACGGCGACAAGGTGGTTCGTTATCGCAAATCGCCGTCATACGACGGCGGCTGCAATAACGCGCACTGTGAGCGCGCGCCGCCGGAGGCGCACCCGCACACTCACTGTGTTCGGGGAGGGCCAGGGAGCGGGTGCGGCGGCTTCGATTGCCGCCGGCTACCCGCGATGGCCCCCCCGGAGTGAAGGAACAGAGGTCCGTGTATGTAAACACGGACCTCCGTTCTGTGAAGGGGGAAGGGCTGTGATCACAGCCTTCCTGTATACGGAGGCTGTGACCACTTCCCTTCCCCTGCTAGGGCAGTCCCCCCACAGTTAGAACACGCCCAGGGAACATAGTTAACCCTTAGAGCGCCCCCTGCAGGTTAACCCCTTTACTGCCAATGGCATTTACACAGTAATCAGTGCATTTTTATAGCACTGATCGCTGTATAAATGCCAATGGTCCCAAAAAAGTGTCAAAATGGTCCGACATGTCCGCTGAAATATCGCAGTACCGCTAAAAATCGCAGATCGCCGCCATTACTAGTAAGAAATAAAAAAAAAATAAAAACCCCAAAAATGAATTCTCATCATCCGTAAACACGACCACTTTTGCGCAAACCAATCTATAAACGCCGATTGCGATTTTTTTTATCGCAAATATGAGGAAGAATATAAATCGGCCAAAAACCGTGAAAAAAAATGTTTTTTTATATATTTTTTTTGGATTTGTATTTTAGCAAAAAGTAAGAAATTTGTTTTTTTTTTGCAAAATTGTCGCTCTTCTTTTGTTTATAGCGGCGATCAGAAATGACGCAGAGGGGATCAAATACCACCAAAAGAAAGCTCTGTTTGTGGGAAAAAAAGGACGCAAATTTCGTTTGGGTACAGCCTCGCACGACTGCGCAATTTTCAGTTAAAGCGACGCAGCGCCGAATCGCAAAAAGGGCTCCGGTCCTAAAGCTGGAAATCCTTCCGGGGCTGAAGTGGTTAAAGCAAACATTAAAAAGCGCATTACACTGCTGTATTTGTTTGTGTTGCACTTAGACCAGGAATTGTGCCATTAGGAATTGGGACCCCCCCCACCAACAGCAGCTCTGAGGACTGGCACTTGTACCAACACCTGTTGGAGATGGTGGGGGTTGTGATGTCTTGCTGTAAATGTGTCTATATAAAGTCATACTGGGGGGAATGTGAAGTTCTGCAGAGATGATTATGGACTGCCGCTATGTTGTTCTTAATAACTAGAAGGCAAACCTACATCCACGATTTTGGTCACATGCACGCAGTTTGCAATGGCACTCTTTGTACGTTGCCTATTGTTCATTTATTGGTGTAGATTAGCCATTCTTATTCAGGGTTCTGTAGAACCCTAGGGTTTTCCAGAGGTTGCTAGGGGGTTCCTTGAGCTGTGAGCCCTCATCTGATGGTGCTGCATAGTTTCGGAGCCAATGCTACATGAAAGAACCAGCCAGCTACAGGATGCCAGTGATCATTTTAGCTGTCTGTAAGGGTGGCATCTGGCCACCACTATAAGTGAGGCATTCTTCCCACTGATCCCCGATGAATTGGTTTTAGAAGGGGTTCCCCTAGACCTGAAAATTATTTTAGGGGTTCCTTGGGGTAAAAAGGTTAAGATAAACTGACCTAGATATATTGTATATCTATTGCTCATGCTGAATACAATTGCAGTTTTGGGGGGACACATACCCTGTAAGATTTTACATAGACTGGGAAGCGTGACTTGAATAAACTGGGTGGGATTAGACCAATGAGCAGGAGCTTTGCAATGCTGGCTCTCAGCACTCATGAGACTCCTTGAGAGAGGTGTGCACCAGGCTTCTCGGCAATGAGATATCGCTACTGGGCTCTTCAAAAACAGAACAAGTAGCTAGTAGATGATTACAGTAGGGAATAGTACAAAAAAGTACTCACAAATTATGGCCTAACTTTTAAAAAATAGTGTCTATTTTCACAGCTAAATAACAGTAATACATAATAGTTGCCAGGGAAAATGATGTTGATTATTGGATCATTCTGGTTCCCTGTCCTATTCCCTCGCTTGCAAAGTCAGTGCTCTCACTCTGTCTTGAGTGTGCATTTGGCCAATCATACCATATATTTGCAAAATCTTAGTGAAGCTCTCATGTCTACTTATGGACTTTCTATTGCCAGTCTCATCTTCTATTAGTTTTTGTCACCACTTTCTTTTATCGTATACTGCCTATGATGACCGTTCTACTTTGTACTAACTTGTGCTGCTTAATATTGTTTTTTCTTGTTATCTTAAATACAAAAAGATTGGCACAGAACAGGGGCGTTGCTAGGTGTGAAAAAGACCAGGGGCTCCAGCCCAAAGAAATATGGCAGGTGGAGCGCGATGCGGCGAAAAATGGGAGTGGTCTAAACTAAATAGTGGGCATGGCTTAAATGGGTGTAGTTTTGGGGGTGTGGCTCATGTCTGAGATGAACGAGGGATTGAGGAAGGAAGAAAGAAAGAGATAGGGAGGGAAGGAAGGAAAGAGAAGGAAGGAAAGAAAGAGGGATGGAGGGACAGCAGGCCCAGGTCCTACACCACAATAACAATATGTGTATTCCAGAAAGTTTAACAATCAGCAGATAAAGATACTCCAATCACCTGGTGTTGGCGCTTCAATCATCCCGGGACCATGGTTGTTATGGTGTCAGGATGATTGAAGCACATTATTTCTATTATTACAGTGTAATGTAAAATGAAATAGTTCAACTCACCATAATGCAGAATCAGTGGGAGCCCCAAGTGTGTCACTTGCCATGTCGCCCGCTACCAGATGCCATCAGGTGTCCACCAGCGGAGTCCCTCATTTCATCACAGGTGTCCCCCAGCGGAGTCCCTCCTTCCATCAGGTGCCCCCAGCGGAGTCCCTGCTTCCATAAGGTGCCCCCAGAGGAGTCTGCCCCCAGCGGAGTCCCACCTTCCATCACAGGTGCCCCCCCAGCAGAGTTCCTCCTTACATCACAGGTGCCCCCAGCAGAGCATAGAGAACAGGACACAGCTGGAAGGGAAAAATGAATGGAGTGTACATGTGCATTCAATAGGGAGAAAGAGCATGGAGACTAGGAGCCTTTGGGAAGAGAAAGGAATGGTGTGTATTTGTACCATCACAGGGCAAGAGGGGTAGGACACAGTGGCAAGGGATACAACGAGTGTAGCATGTGGGAAAAGATAGCACTGACTGAGACAAAGACAACGTGGGAAAGAACATAAATAAAGGGTACGTATACAGACACAGCAGGGAGCTAGGGAGCACGGAGACCCAGACACAATGAGAAGGGACAAGAATAGAGGGTACATGTATGGGCATAGAGCAAGAGGGGGAAAGGCAACACAGAGACCAGGACGCAATGAAAAGGGAGATGAACAGTGTACTTATACAGATACAGGGCAAGATGGATAAAGTGGCTTAGGAGACTAGGACACTATGGAAGGGAATATGAAGAGAGTACATATAAAGACCATGGGCAAGAGAGGGAATGAAAGCATAGGACAAGGTTGAATGGGAGATGAATGGAATTTACAGGCACAGGGCAAGAGGGAGGAGAAAGGGAGCACAGAATGTACAGATACAGGCACAGGGCAAGAGGGAGAAGGGGAGCACAGAATGTACAGATACAGGCACAGGGCAAGAGGGAATATAGATACCAGGACACAATTGGAATATAGATGAATAGAGTTTACACGTACAGCAACATGGCAAGTATGAGAAAGAGCATGGAGACTATAGGAAGGGAAATAGAATGTACTTGTATCAACACAGGGCAAGAGAGAAAGGGAGCATGAAGACTAGGAGACAGTGGAAAGGGACATGAAAAAGAGTGTAAATATAAAGATTGCAAATGTAAAGACAAAGAGCATGTGGGAAAGATAGCACTGAGACCAGGACAAAGGTGGGAAGGAAAATAAATAGATGGTAAGTGTACAGAAATGGTGCAGCAGGGATAAAGGGGGCGTGGAAAATAGGACACAACAGGAAGGGAATTGAATAGAGTGTACAGAATCTCACCTGGAGGGGGGCAGAGGGGGACATGTAGCCCGAGGAGAACGGAGGGGGAGGAGGAGGAGGACATGGAGCCCGAGGAGAACGGAGGGAGAGGGGGGCGGAGGAGAACATGGAGCCCGAGGAGAATGGAGGAGGAGGAGGAGGAGGAGGACATGGAGCCCAAAGAGAACGTAGTGAGAGAGGGCGGAGGACATGGAGCCCGAGGAGAACGGAGGGAGAGGGGGCCGAGGAGGAGGATGTGGTGCCCAACGGGAATGAAGGGGGGTCGGAGGAGGACATGGAGCCGGAGAACACCTCACATATCACTCTACTCACTCAGCCTGAAGGCAGATATGCAGTGGGCAGTGCCGCTCTCACCGCATCACAAAGAAAGTTAAGTGCGGCTGCCGCCGCTGCTGTGTGCTGGCTTTTTTACCAAATTAAAATGCACCCGCCGGCTGACGGTCAAACACTCGGGGCTAATGACATTAGATTCGGGGCTGTAGCCCCCATAGTCACACCCTAACGACGCCCCTGGAACAGAAAATCATCAGTTCACAAACAGATCCATGGCTTCTGGAAGTGCCAATGTCAGGGATATAATGGCAGTACCCAGCAGCAAATGGAGAGCAGGGTGGAGGATGGATGGAAATGTATTTGGGTTAGCAAATAGTTAGAAAGAAAATAGTGGGACAGGACCACAAGCTTCTACTGATAACTATAATTACTATTATGTAGTACTATTATGTGGACACAGCCCTTCATTACTAAATTACCTTAGTATGTAATTCTATGTTTGTATGTTCTTTGCTAAATAAAGGCAACTTTTTTCTGACCTGTTTGTGTTATGTCATTCTTGTGCACAGTTTGGTCTGCTCTTATGATTGCATTAAGGCCAACAGCCATTCATCAACTTCTTATTCAGTTGTTAACAGATCAAGAGAGCCAAATAAACTTTTGAGCTCTTAGTACAGACAACAGGCATGTATTTATGAGTCCCTGGTGGGATGTTACTGGATGTGCCCTCACTGTTAGTGGTCAGATTAAGGTTTACATCACTTGCTAAAGAGAGATGAAAAATACATGTTGTAGTTTATATGTGATGGGAGCTCACAGTGGCATGCTGTAGAAGTTGACTGGACAGTATACATACTGTAGACCCTAGGCTCCGGCTAATTGCTTATAAATGCCCCATGTTATGTAGCAGAAAAATACAAAACCACAACAATATGTTTCAATCTGATTTGTGGGAACAGATGGAGGTTTGGAACTTTGCTTCCAGCTAGGCCGTCGGAGTGCTGTTCTTTTGTATGTGAGCCAAAGAGATGAAAAAGTGTCTGGGCCCTTCCAAAAGAAATGGTCTCTGGGTGTAAGTCCCCAGCAACTGACAAATTGCCATAGCTCTTTTCTGGGATAAACTACTGCTTGCTGTGTTATATTTGCTGTTGAGCAAGGGTGCCCAACCTTTTGACTTTCCTGAGCCACATTGAAAGAAGAGGAATTGTATCGGGCCACAAATAAAATGCACTAATAAGGATAGCTGATGTGCAGAAAAAGTCAGGCAGATCACAAGTTAACGATCACTGATATAGATACTGTACCTATCTAAGGAATAAAACTTAATTTTTTTGTAATATTTTTTATCATAAAAGTAAAGGAGGGCAACATAGAACGAGTGTGATATTTGACAATATATTTAAAGTGGTTGTCAACTTGTGACAACCACTTTAACCTACAGGTAAGCCTATGATAAGGCTTACCTGTAGGTGCCCTGCATGTCTCCTAAAGCTGTAAGGTTCAGGAGATATGCAGTGTTGAAGCTGTGCCGACATCATGTCGGCACATGCACAGTGAAGGAACGGCCTCCATGCCGTTCCTCCACTTCGACCATGCCGTGACTGGCGACTCCCGCGCGCATGCGCGGGAGTGACGTCATGTGTCTCCGGCCAGTGCTGTGACTGGTCGGAGTCGCGGCCCTGGAAGGAAGAGGGGCAGAAGATGGACGCCACCAGCAGAGTTGTTACCTGTTTGCAGGTAAGTGGCACATAATGAGCTACTATGCAATGCATAGTAGCCCATTATGTTTCTACTTTACAGGGGGACATAGAGGAAGTAAACCCCATCTGGGTTTACTTCCTCTTTAATAAACGAATGCATCAGTATCTGGTTCAATGGATGTTGTTGCAAATCTCAATGAATTCTCAAGGTGCTTGTCAGAAAGTTGGGTTCTAATTTTGAATGACTAAATTGTCATTATGAAGAATTGGATGTTTTTCTTTGGGAAGATAAAATGTAAAAGTCCAGTAAAGAGACACTGTCTATTTTTTCTTTGGCCAAGTTCGCTAAGTGTAAATGCATTTTTACAAAAAAAATCCAAAAAATCTACATTTTTAAGTAAGTTTATGATTTTGTGTTGGGTTGCATTCATAGCCATATTGGGCCACAGGTTGGACCCCCCTGCTGTAGAGTTTCATTATCCAGCCAGTCAGTTTCCCTACGTATGGCCTACACATAGCAGAGCATAGAAGGCTTGCATTGCCTCATGCCAGCAGATCTATTCAGATATGACTTGCTGAGTGGGAATACTGGCATCCACTACTGGAGTAACTGGTGAACATTAATTATGTTTGTTTCTATCATGGATCAGGAATAAATGGGATATAGACTTGTGCAAACTCTCCTTGCCTGGTTTCTACCAGCCCAAGCAGTGAGGGAAAGGGGTTTTGCCACCTCTGAGCCAGGAGCATCTCAGCTACAATAATGGGGAGTGTAGAGAAAGAAAAGCCCACATGAGAGCCTATGTTGATGGGCTTTGCACTTGTGTTGATGACATCAGTTTGACCCAAGTTTGTGGTGCTTCTAAGCTCTTTCAGAATTTACTGACATTTGCAGTTGACCTCCTTTCGACCTGCATTTTACCTGTTTCAAGCAGGCTTTGCACTGGCATGGCTGCATTAATGGGCACTGATCAGGCTGCATTAATGGGCACTAATCAGGCTGCAATAATGGGCACTTGTTTGGCTGCATTAATGGGCACTGGTGAGGCTGCATTAATGGGTACTGGTGAGGCTGCAATAATGGGCACTGATCAGGCTGCATTAATGGGCACTGGTGTGGCTGCATTAATGGGCACCGCTGTTGCTGCACTGATGAGCACTGATCAGGCTGCGCTGATGGGCACTGGTGTGGCTGCATTGATGGGCACTGGTGTGGCTGCATTAATGGGCACTGGTGAGGCTGCATTAATGGGTACTGGTGAGGCTGCATTAATGGGCACTGGTGAGGCTGCATTAATGGGCACTGGTGGGGCTGCATTAATGGGCACTGGTGTGGCTATGCTCTGTCCTATGCCCAATAGTGGAATATTTTTACTTAGGTTTTTTTGCGCAATTCCGTATAGTTTATATACTGTTTTTGTGCGTGTTTGCAAAATTAAAGTGGGTCGGTCTGGATAAAGTCCAGGGCCAAATTTTTGTCCCAGTCCAGCCCTGCTCACTATTCATTGTTGCAATGTGTACCCCATTACTCTCATTATCAGATAAAATAATAAGCAGAAACCCAGTGAATACTTATTTACTAAATCCTTTTTGGCTTCTAAATTTATTATTAAAAAAAAATCATTTTTGACCACATGGCAGACATTATTTACAATGTATCTAATGTTTAGGATGATGGATGAAATGGTTAGCACCCCGGTCAATGTTTATCGCTGTCTTTGCCTCCCCTGGGGAGATTCAACCTTTATATTTCAAAAAGAAGCATGCTGGATGCATACAAATTCATACTTAATAGCAGCCAGCGACGGCTGGTCCATAAGGGGCGCTTGGATGCCGCCTCCCCACTGGGAGAAAAAAAAAAAGTCAGTCCGACGCCGGTATATTGACTTTTTTTTTTCCTTCGGCTCCTTGCTGTCTGCTGACAGCAAGTAGTGAGCCTATTGGCCAGTCTTAAAAGTGAAAGTAAGTGCGCCAAAGAGGTGCACTTACTGTCACTAATTGGCAACCCTGAGCACTGGACTGCCAGTAATTGGTGCGGTGGGCGGGGGTGGGACTCTGCGGTGATGGACAGGAGAGAGGGCAGTGTTGAGCTGACGTGGAGCGGCTACTCCATATTCAAGTAAGGCAGCACTACAGCATTGTTAGCTGAAGAGAACAGAACTGCTCCCCCTCTACATGGCAGTGTCAGCTCTGTATATCCCTATCTGTGACTGAATACCCTATCTGGTGCTATGTATACACCTATTTGGGACTCTGTATACTCCTATCTGGTGACTGTATACCCTATCTGGTGCTATGTATACACCTATCTGGGACTCTGTATACCCTATCTGGTGACTGTATACCCTATCTGGTGCTATGTATACACCTATCTGGGGCTCTGTATACTCCTATCTGGTGACTGTATACCCTATCTGAGGCTCTGTATACTGCAATATGGTGACTCTGTATACCCCTATCTGGTGACTGTATACACCTATCTGGTGCTATGTATAATGCTATCTGGGGCTCTGTATACTGCGATATGGTCACTCTGTATACCCCTATCTGGTGACTGTATACCCTATCTGGTGCTATGTATACTGCGATATGGTGACTCTGTATACTGCTATATGGTGACTGTATACTGCCATCTGGAGCTCTGTATACTGCTATATGGTGGCTCTGTATACTGCTATCTGGTGGCTCTGTATACTGCTATATGATGACTCTGTATACTGCTATCTGGGGCTCTGTATACTGCTATCTGGGGCTCTGTATACTGCGATATGGTGACTCTGTATACTGCTATCTGGGGCTCTGTATACTGATATATGGTGACTCTGTATACTGCTATCTGGGGCTCTGCATACTGCTCTCTGGGGCTCTGTATACTGCTATCTGGGGCTCTGTATACTGCTATCTGGGGCTCTGTATACTGCTATAGGGTGACTCTGTATACTGCTATGTGGTGCTCTGTAAGTGTATATTGCTATCTGGTGACTCTGTATACTCCTATCTGGTGCTATGTATACTGCTATCTGGGGCTCTGTATACTGCAATATGGTGACCCTGTATACCCCTATCAGGTCACTGTATACCCTATCTGGTGCTATGTATACTGCGATATGGTGACTCTGTATTCTGCTATCTATTTCTCGCATTGTACTGATACTGAACAAGAAAAATCAACCCAGCACATATACATATATTTGACTGTAGCAACCAATCAGATTTCAGTGTCATATTTTTCTAGTGAAAATTACCCATGCTTGGTTTCTGTAAGCACCAATTCTATTTTTCTTTATTTTCTCTGATTGGCGGCCAGGGTACTACTCTTAGAATTTTTCCTCTTTTCTATTATTTATAAATGTAACTTTTCATTTTAGATTTAAGCCTCTGTAACTGGAACAGTGTACTTCGTGATCTTGATGAACAAAACACAGTGGTATAGCTGGATAGACGCTTAAAGGAGAAAGAGAAATGTTCTATAATCCAAGAATGAATGTGTGCGTGTCAACTTTTTCTTGTGAATTTCCTAATAGATTATCGGAAGGGGAAGTCAAGGTAATTTTAAGTTGTAGTTCTTTTTCAACTGTGCGTGTGTAAGTAAGAACCTAATATCTTGTAAAGAGAAAGAGGAAATTCGCAGATAGGTCGATATGGTGACACAAAACAAGTAGTTCTAGTGCTTCATGTGACAAGGTCAATGTCTCCGAATTTAGATTTTACTTTTCAATGTAAATATTTATTATCTTTTCTCCTTTTTAAGATTCTCATCATGGGACCGGCGGTTAGTCTCTTTTATTTCTTTTTATCTTAACCACGAATGTCTTTGGTTCGTACCCATTAAAAGTGATCTTTTTATACTGTGACTTTAGACTAACCAACGATGTCAGTTTATATACATATACACGACCCAACTAAAAAGAACAAGT
>BLSH010457321.1:695291-709876 GCA_018402905.1 Glandirana rugosa | reverse complement strand
TTTGCCCCCCCCCCCCCCCCAAAAAAAGACATGGAAGCTGATTAGGTTGGAACTAGGGCAAGGCCACAGCTTTATTGAACTTTCCAAATGTAACAACTTTCCAAATGTACCAAACAACAATGCCAGTCACAGTTATACTGTGAGCAACCATAACATTTATCATCTGTGCCAGAAAGGCATTAACTGACCCCATGATTTAACTTGAGGGCATAGACCATTAAGCAACATTGATTGCTGGAAAACCCAATGAACGCCAATAAAATTGAGAGAGGCAACTCTTGTGACATCTGGATCTCCTCAGATCAGTGGGACATGCTCCAGCATAGGCTTTTTCTAGAGTTCAGGCTCCACTCTGTCATCTTTGGTTTTTGAAGCCAATCCAAACGGAGCTCTTTAACCTCCATGTATTAGGTTCCAGCTTTACCATAGAATGTAATGTTGCCCAACACACTTGACATTACCCAAGTAAGGCCATTCATTTCTGGACTGTGCTCACAGGCTGCCATCTGGCTTTCTCCAGTGCTGTACTCTACCCCCCTTTCCTATGTTTGTACATGTGTGTGGTGCTCTATAGAAAGTACAGTGAGCATACACGTAAATTTGCGCATATGCCAAAAAAGAACATTACTGTCACAGGCTGCAATTATGGCTTTTTTACAGCTCCATATTCAATCCTCCTCAACTTCTGTCTTCGCCAATTCATGTTGCGCTTTATAGAAAGTAATATTCCTCCATGATGCATTTGTAAAGTTAGGAGTACAGGTGCCACTACTATCCATGGATTATTTGATAGGGTATTATTTCTGCCCATCTGCCTTGACCAATATGATAAGTTGAGTCTTCTCCCACCAAGCTGTAACCAAAAAAAACAAACATTCATATATGTGCAACCTGACCTTGAAGTGTATTTTTGTAAAATAAAGCCCAATAAAATTTTATTGAACAGAAAATTAAAGATAAGTCCAGTTAGTGAAAAGAAAAATTGAGAAGATCTGTTTAGGAGGCCCTGTCATCAAACTAATAATTTCAACAAACATATTCCCATAGGATTATATGACCATTTACAATATGTTATGCACGTTATTTACTTGTGAAAGCCTCCTTTTTGTAGACATCCAAAACGTCCTGAGACAGTTGCTGGGTGTCAGCATTTGGATATAATGTCAGCAGCCCCAGCTATCGCTAAAGCGACTTTCTATAGTAGTCACATACGCTCCTCCCTCAGCAGGGTTACGTAGGGAAGTGAAAGGAGTGATGGAGGACCAGGGATGCCAATCGTCAGTAAATTTAAGAACATTTTGTAAGAATCAGTGCTTTTGTATAACTGTCTATGAATAACAGGGGCTGATAATTTGTCATGCTGTGTTGACTTTTTACGTTTAAACCAGGCAAATTACTTGTTATGGGCATTGTCATATTGTGTTTATGCTGCTTAAATATTGATTGTCTTACTTTTTAATAGGAATTATCAGTAAAAAATGTGTTCCGTCAGTAAATTTTCCATGTTTTGTTGGTAAAAAATGCTGCGGGAGGTTAACAACACTGGTCAGCACAGAAAGAAATGAGTCACTCTTGGAAGGAGAGAGGGCTGTGATGTTCAAGGAGACAGGGAATTCTAGGGAACTGACTAGTCAAATTTTCTAACAAATTCAAATAAAAGCATTAAAGCGGTATTAAACCCAAACTCGAAAATGTAATATATTACAGCTTACCAATCATTAGATGCGGTGGCTGCCTTTTTTTCCCCTCTGTTTTCACCTGGTGATCTGGCCAGTAACACAGCTCCTGTATTAAAGTGCCCCTACTCTGGCTGAAGGGGCACAGGGGCACAGCAGCCTTGGCACTCTAGGAGGAGGGACGAGATGGAGTTGATGTTAGATGGAATAGCCCATCACATCTAGGAATTGGTAAGCAACAACATACTAAATAATAGCTTTTGGGATAATACCACTTTAGTTAAAAAAATGGTTTATGGAAAGGAAAAGCAGAATAAGTAAGCATTTAAAATACTCAATTTTTCTGTGCTTTTACCTGCATTTTTTTAAGTTGATTAGTGTGTCTTTTATAACATCGTAACATAAAGAGACATGTCATGACATTCTACCCTCACTAAGATACACAGACAAGCAACCCTTATTAGGTGCACCTACAGAAGTGCTGCTTGCTGCTGCATTTTCAGTCTGGTAAGCAAAGTCCCACAATTCAGCCAAAAAAGCAAGCCTTTCAATGGTGCCAGATCATGAAACTTCTGGGGCACCCAAAACAAGAGTCCCCATCCCTAAGCCCCTGTGCTATCAGTGTGTTTCTACAAGAAGTACAAATGTCTAATGAGATACAGTGAGGGAAAAAAGTATTGGATCCCCTGCTGATTTTGTACATTTACCCACTGACAAAGAAATGATCAGTCTATAATTTTAATGGTAGGTTTATTTTAACAGTGAGAGAATAACAACAAAAATATCCAGAAAACCGCATTAAAAAATGTTATAAATTGATTTGCATTTAAATGAGTGAAATACGTATTTGACCCCTTCGCAAAACATGACTTAGTACTTGGTGACAAAACCCTTGTTGGCAATCACAGAGGTCAGATGTTTCTTGTAGTTGGTCACCAGGTTTGCACACATCTCAGGGAGGATTTTGTACCACTGCTCTTTGCAGATCATATCTAAGTCATTAAGGTTTTAAGGGCTGATGTTTGGTATCTCAAACCTTCAGCTCCCTCCACATATTTTATATGGGATTGAGGTCTGGAGACTGGCTAGGCCACTCCAGAACCTTAATGTGCTTCTTCTTGAGCCACTACTTTGTTGTCTTGGCCATGTGTTTTGGGTCATTGTCATGCTTTAAACATGAACTATTTTCAATGCCATGGCTGAGGGAAGGAGGTTTTCACCCAAGATTTGACGGTACAAATCCATCGTTCCTTTGATGTAGTGAAGTTGTCCTATCCCCTTGGCATAAAAACACCCCCAAAACATAATGTTTCCACCTCCATGTTTGATGGTGGGGAGGGTGTTCTTCCCATCATAGTCAGCATTCCTCCTCCTCCAAACACGGCAAGTTGAGTTGATGCCAAAGAGCTTGATTTTGGTCTCATCTGACCACAAGGATTTCACGCAGTTCTCCTCCATCAAACTTCAGACGGGCTTGTACATGTGCTTTCTTGAGCAGAGGGACCTTGTGGGTGCTGCAGGATTTCAGTCCTTCACAGCGTAGTGTGTTACCATTTGTTTTCTTGGTGACTATGGTCCCAGCTGCCTTGAGATCATTGACAAGATTCTCACTGTTCTCATGATCATTGAAACTCCACAAGGTGAGATCTTGCATCAACCCCCAGACCAATGGAGATTGAGTTATCTCAGATAGCAAAGATAACTTGTCACAAATATGGGACATTGTTGAATTGTAAGTCTGTTAAAGCGGTTGTATGCCAAAATATACCGCGCTCATTCAGCAGCCACCAAACCCATAGAGATAAGAAATTCTCTCATATGTGTATTATTCTCTCTGGTATTCACAACAAATCCAGAGATGGTAATGCTGCGTTAGTAAATCATGGCGCTTACAAACTTTAATGTTCTTGACCGCAAAAATTATATATATATATATATATGTGTGAGCTGAATATAACCATATAGCATAAAAGTCCTATAAGTGGAGGAGCTTCTTGGCAATCCTTGAAACACGAAACTCCTATTACAGAAAAAAAGGGGGGTCCCGTTCACAAGGTGATTTACACCCGCTTGCTTCCCCACTTACCGGACTTCATTGACCTCCAAGGGCCACACAAACAAATAGGGATATATTTCTTCTTGTTGAGCTTCACATGCATATACATGAATGGACTTCTTAACTCCCGATAAACTCCGCTAGGAACCCCAAAGGTACCCCACTTACCAGATCTTGAAGCGGTAAAGCGTAGCTGAAGGTAAAGGAGTATGTTGGAGAGTCCCCCAAAAGCGCCTCTTATGGTATATGGCTCCAAAATCACGATGTGGGAAAGGAAGAAAATAAACTTCCAATAGTGAAGCCAGTATTTATTTTTTTTAAAAATATAAAACTGAATCAAAACAAAGCAAAAAAACAAAACCAAAAACAGAAACTAAAACAAAAACAAAATAGCAACTCCCGCAGCGGAAGATCGCTTGCTAAAACAAATGTCAATAGATGTACAGGGGACGCCTGGCTGCAATCCACCTGTATAGCTCAAAAACGGAAGTAATGTGCAACTCCCTTGCCACCCAACGCGGCGTTTCGTTAACTGCTCGTCAACATCATCAGGGGTCATCGAAGTCCGGTAAGTGGGGAAGCAAGCGGATGTAAATCACCTTGTGAATGGGACCCCCCTTTTTTTCTGTAATAGGAGTTTCGTGTTTCAAGGATTGCCAAGAAGCTCCTCCACTTATAGGACTTTTATGCTATATGGTTATATTCAGCTCACACACATATATATATATATATATATATAATTTTTGCGGTCAAGAACATTAAAGTTTGTAAGCGCCATGATTTACTAACGCAGCATTACCATCTCTGGATTTGTTGTGAATACCAGAGAGAATAATACACATATGAGAGAATTTCTTATCTCTATGGGCTTGGTGGCTGCTGAATGAGCGCGGTATATTTTGGCATTTTTCAGTTTATCATATGTAACTAACCTCAGGTTATATTGATACCAGCTGCTCTTGATACTAATTGATTTGTTGCTAATTCCAAGGCGTGGGTAAATCTGTTTCAGATTAAGAAAAATAAAGCGGTTGTATACCCTCTTTTTTTTACTTTTACCTACAGGTAAGCCTATAATAAGGCTTACCTGTAGGTAAAATGAATATCTCCTAAACCTGCATGGTTTAGGAGATATTTGCCCTTTTTGCAGCCGCTAACGTCTTGGCATTTGCACAGTGAGGTCCTGGTGAAGCATACGCGGGAGTGACATCTCATGGCGACGGAGCCACGTCCCTTTAAGTGAGTGCTCCTAATCTCAGCTCGTTATCTGTATAGAAGACACCTGGGAGCCAGAAAGCTTGCTCATTGATAGGGGATAAAATACTTATTTCACTCATTAAAATGCAAATCAAAGTATAACTTTTTTGAAATGTGTTTTTCTGGATATGTTTGTTATTCTGTCTCTCACTGTTAAAATAAACCTACCATTAAAATTATAGACTCATCATTTCTTTGTCAGTAGGCAAATGTACAAAACCAGCAGGGGATCAAATACTTTTTTTCCTGCACTGTAGATGGAGCAATTTTCTTGCTCAATTACCCCATCAACACACTCAGTGTTGATGGGGGAATCCCTCCCATGGAGCCATTGTATTCTCCTGGGGAGGGCGATGGAAGCCTTCCCCGTCGGGAGAACACAGTGAGTATCGCTAGTGGCTATAATAGCCGCTAGCAATAATCACATGTTAAATCAGACAGGCTGGTTGTACCGAGGTCGATTGATCAATCAACTTACAGTAGTTACAGTACATTCAGCCTGCCCGTACATGGTTTGAATGTTGGCTGGTCCCTGCGGAACCAGCAAAGATTCAAACCATCTATGGCCGGCTTAAGAGCTGCTGCATAGTAAACAATCACAGTGGGCTAACCATGCACAGCTGGTCCTGTGAGATTTGTATACTTCCAATGGAAACACTCAGAACACAAAGGGGACCTGGGGAGGGTGGGATATTGTAGTGACAGTTGGATGTTGTGACAGGGTCTCTTTTAAAATCTGATCAAACCTGCTTTGATATCACTTGGATTTTGAGAATGTGTTGTGTTTGAATCAGAATTAAAGGTTAGCCCAACATCCCTAAGAATTACAAATTACAGCAACCCCCGACAAATGGGACTTTAACGGGAAGATACAATGAGCATAATAAAATATAACTTTTATTTAGAATGATTTAAAATATTAATGCACAGGGAAGGAATTCACATGTTGAGAATTACATACATTCACAATAAAGGCAGTTATTGAATAGTACAACTTGCCAAGACATACAATTGGATATAAACCACAGGACTTTGACTTGGATGGATACAGAATACCCATTTTCTCTGTCCATCCAAGTCAGAGTCCTGTGGTTTATATCCAATATCTTGTCAAGTTGTACTATTTAATCACTGCCTTTTTTGTGAATGTATGTAATTCTCATCATGTGAATGAATTCCTTCCCTGTGCATTAATATTTTAAATCACTCTAAATAAAATTAATATTTTATTATACTCATTGTATCTTCCCGATAAAGTCCCATTTTTGGGGGGTTGCCGTATTTGATACCAGTTGGATGTCTCTATAGATCCTTCCCTGACGTGTTTTACAGACCACTGTCAGATGAATTTGTACAATCTGAATTGTTAGCAGATTTTAATGTGTTATTACTTTTCATAAATACTCTTAACCTTGCTCTGTTCTAGGTTTGCTACACCCTGTCTTTACTTTCAAACACCAAACACATTAATTTTGAGCGCTTAGATATTTCCAATATTCACTTCTCAGTCAGCTCTTAGAAGACGATGTGTTCTCTATATACCGTATACTGTATATGATTGGAGTTGTATGTGAGAATGACCTACTTAGCATCTCCTGTACTTGCGTTGCCTCTCTTTGAGCAAACATGTTTTGTGTTGCTTCACAGAGCACAAGCGCATTTAGCCAAACTCTCCAAACGAGCCTTAAATGCTATTTGTGTTGACATTCCCTGGGGGTTATGTTAATCATTCTATAAATGAGACAAACATCTCTGGGCTAATTAAGACATAGTTAACACGAGACGGGATTGTACGGTTGCTTAAAATTGCATCTACCGTTTTCTCCCTTGTTTCTAATTGCTCCTGCTAGTCTTATGCTCTCCTGATTAGACTAATTTTGCGCTAGGGGCAACAAATACAACCATCTAGAGAATTGGCAGAAGTGTGCCGTGAACTACAGAAATTATCTATAATAATTTGCAATGTATCAACTGGTGGACAGATTATAATGCTAAAATACATAAAACGAGATTATAGTCATATTTGCATTTTTGCTGCAGACAAACAGCCATGGGGCTTAGAGACACGGTCAACTGTCAAGGGGCAGAATGAGGATCTGACCTCAGGCACTGTCTTTAGAAAGTGTATAGTCACATGCCTTTCAACCTTCTAAGGGTGCACTCACACTTGGCATGGTTGACTTATACAGTGCCCGAGTATGACTGTCCCCCCTTCCCGCTCCCCGCGCAAAAAACAGTCATAATGATGTCTAGGTGTGCATGTAATTATATACCTCAAAATCTAGAGCAGCCGTTCTCAACCAGGGTTCCATGGAACCGTCGGGTTCCTACAGGAGTTGCAAGGGGTTCCTTGAGCTGTGGCTAATTGGCCTCCCATCTGATGATGCCACCGTACAGCAAGGTCCATCACCACTTAGCAGAGTCAGTAGCATGATATTAATTTTCTTTAATGTGTTTTATAATTGTGACATTTTAACCACCACTGTAAGGGGTATATTCTTTTCACTGACAACGAATGTAAGGGGCATTTTTCTTATGACCCCCAATGGAATATTTTAGCAGGGGTTCCCTGAGACAAGACAATTATTTCAAGGGTTCCTATGGGATAAAAAGGTTGAGAAGGACCGAGCTAGAACATTATTATGTGATGTTCTAGATTTTGTGTATAAATTTCTATGCATATCTAAACATAATTTTTCATCATTATGACTATGGGGTTGATTTACTAAAGGCCAATAGGCTGTGTACTTTAAAATTGCAGTTGCTCCAGAGCTTAGTAAATGAATTGAAGCTTCACTTTGCAAAGAATACCAAAGAAAAATGCAAAAAAAAAGCAGCATTATTGCTTGCACATAATTGGAGGATGGAAGTCAGCAGAGCTACCAAATCACCCTCCAGCTCACATCTGACCCCCCCCCCCCCCACCCCACCTTCTAGTACAGGTTCTTTCCCCTCCCAAAATGCCCATCCCCCAGTACATAGCCAACCCTCCCCATTCCACCTTCTAGTACAAGTCCGTTCCCCTTCATGAGTACCCCCCAGCACAAATCTGACTCCCCCTCCCCCCCACCTTCTAGCTCAAGTCCTCTCCCCTCCCAAAGAGGCTTTAAGTATTTTCCAAAAATATAAGAAGCACCTAACATGTGTATGCTGGGGAGGTGAAAAAAATCCCTACGTACCGGGACAGAGATGTTAATGGCTTGTGTGATATGCTTTCATAAATATATTACTAACTGGAATTCAGCTACACTCAGAGCAGAGTCATGTGCCGTCTTGGGTATATATCCCTTCTCTTAGTAGATGTTGTTTTACATAAGCTTTTAAGACCAGAGAAAATCTTTGGAAGAGACTGCAGAACAGAGTTTCAGTCACATGTGATTTAAAAGGAGTAAGCCTCTTTATGGGCAAAATGCTCAGAATACCAAATCATATCCAAACGTGGGATTACAGATGGCTTATTTTGTGCCCTCTTAGTTAGTTATTACATTGTATTTATCTTTGCTTAATTACTGCTGTGATTTGGTTATGTTGCAAATGTATGACTAAATTAATGTCATAAAGATACACTTCTGTCAAAAATAGAAACCCATTTAGGCAAGTAAAGTGATTGTAAACCCCTATTTTTTTTTCTAATAACAAACATGCACAGAGCAGCCCCGATCCTCCTCTTCTCGTGTCCCCTGCCTGCGCTCCTCCCCCCTGGGCAATTGCCTAACATAGCAAGCCGCTTGCTATGGGGGCACTCGTGCAGGCTTGTTCTCAGGCCGGCTCTCTGTCTCAATAGATACACAGAGCACGGCTCGGCTCCGCCCCCGCTCCCTCCTCACTGGCTGTGATTGACAGCAGCAAGAGCCAATAGCTCCCGCTGCTGTCTCTGGGCCTATGAGGAAGGATACACAAATTGCTCTATATTTGTTGTTATATCATTTTTTTTTTCTTTTAATGTAAGTATTTGAATTTGACTTGGTATTAACCTCCCACCAACTATTGTACAGCAGAGCTCAGTCTGGGAGAGGAAAAAAACAGAAGGAGCCAATTAATTGTGCAGCTGTGCTCGTGGCTAACAAGGGACGTACAGTACCAATAGGGGTAGAGAGCAACGTGGCAGTAAGATGAGCTCATTCATCTACTGCTTTTCCTTTTACTGTCCAGTCACAGGCCAGGGGAGGGACAAGTCCTGTAATTTTTACTTAAGAAACCCTGTTACAAGGCCTTTAATTTCATTAAAAAATCTTCCCATGAGAATATATATGCATTTACTGTATCATATAAATGTTATTTACCTGTAAAAGTCTCTATTATGTAGACCAGTGTTTCTCAACTCCAGCCCTCAAGGCGCACCAACAGGTCATGTTTTCAGGATTTCCATCATTTTGCTCAGGTGATTTGATCAGTTTCACTGCCTTAGTAATTACCACAGCCGTTTCATCTGAGGAAAATCCTAAAAACATGACCTGTTGGTGCGCCTTGAGGACTAGAGCTGAGAAACACTGATGTGGACATCAAAAAACCCTGAGACTGGCCTGAGCGTGGCCATCTTGGATCAGCATTATCAGAGATGTCACTCAAGTGACATGTATAGTTGTCTCTGCTACATTCAAGGTCATGTAGGGAGGTGAAGGGAGGAGTGGAGCAGCTTGGCCAGCACGGACTAATTAGACATTCCCAAAAAAGGAGGACTATGACATGAAATGAGAGAGGGGGCTGTGCTAGGAAATTGATTACTCAGATTTTTAAGCAAGGTTATTGCAAATAAATAAAAAAAGAATTTATGGAAAGTAAAAACACTACAAGTAAGCATGTTAAATACTTGATTTTTGTGTTTTCATGTCCATTTTTTTAAATTGTTGACTGCAGCAAAGTTGCAGAACTGTGTAAATCTCAGAACTGGAAGGCCAGAAATACAAATACTCAGTAAAACAGCTCCAATATATGTACCGTATTTCATCTGTGTATTTAGCTCTTTGCCTAGAGCTTAAAGGAGAAGCTTGTTTGTCTGTATTTCTCCTGTGGATCACAGGAGTGCAGTTCGCTCTGCACTCCTGTGGCTCGTTTTCAGCTGACAGCGGGCCGAAGCCCGCTGTCAGCTGATGTCACAGAACCAGTCCAGACTCGGGCAAGATCGCAACAATCAAGTTTTTAGATCCACCCACATGCCTGGATCGGCACCTGGTTCAGCCTCTCAGTGAGCCGCTGAGAGCCTGAGCTGGCCACTCCCACCCCCTCTACAGTCCAGCGCTCCAGTGAGTGAGGGGGGGCGGAGCAGACAGCGGTGACTGACAGATGCTGCATCGGACCCAGTGGCAGGTGCTCCAGCTGGGGGGGGGGTATGCGGCAAAAAAAACCACCCTGGCTCCCCCCCCCCCCCAGGAGCAGCAAACAGACCACCCGACCCCCCCACCTGGTGGGAGGTGCTTACATGGTCGGGCTCTTGCCGGCGATGCAGAGCAGATGAGGATTGCAGAGCCGATGACAGTGACCATCTTCTGGATCTCCCTGTACATCCTCCCCGCCCTCGGTACTGGCCAATACAATTGTTTCTCCTCTTTGCCAATCGCGCTCCTCCCGCTTCCTGATTGGCCGGGAGGAGAAGCAGGAAGTCAGTTGGGAATTAATATTGCTTAATAGGGCTCTGCGCCCGAGCCCACCCCTTTTTTGAAGCCAATTAGAACCTCAGGCTCTAATCACGTGCTTCAAAAAAAAAAATCCCCATTGGAATCCATGCGTTCTGTAGATTAGGGGCCAGGCGCATGGATTAGGGGAGCAGCCACCACCGATCGGATCCGATGCTGAATCCACCTAGGCAAGTATGAATCTGCAAAAAAAAGGTCCATATTTCTCTTTTAATAAAGCTTATTGGTCAATTTATAAAGAATGTCCAGCATATCTTGAATGTTTAAAAGCTCCCAGTGTGTACCTGGGTCAGACAGACAGGACCATTTATTTAAAGGGTTCTATTTGTTAAATACTGTATGGGGGATGGATGATTGGATAAATGTACAGTTAAAGCAGAAATCCCATTTGAATAGTCCATATCCTGCACTAAAAATGTTGTTGCCTCCTTGAATCAGCAGTGAGTCTTTCTTGTGTAGATCTTCTTGTCTGCTGTCAATGTGTGTTGAGGAATAATTCTAATGAGAAGCCAGCTAGCAGGCACATGGTGTCTCACCGGCCCGAGGAGCTAATGTTGTATTCCTGACGTGGTGAGATTACTAAATTATGCTGTGGAGAGGGAAGCATTGCATTTTCATGCTCTATTTACCAAGTGCGTGTGTGCTTCAGCTCTTGTTTTACCCAAATGCCCAAATGACACAAACAGGGTCATGCAGAAGGTGGCATGCAGGCCTCATTGTCGCCAGCCTAACCTTTCCATCATTCCGCCACACGGTTCTTCATTTGCCATGCAGGGAAGAGACAGCATACAATCAATCATGCACGCATATTCCTTTCATAAGAACCACAAAGCCCGTATTGTGTGCGCAATGACTTCAAAAGAAGGTCTAAGGAACAAGGAGTTTAAATGTGAATCCTTGTGAGCAACAAGCGTCACTTCAAGCGAGGATATGGCTGTCCATGTGCTATCTACAATAAATGCTTTGTTGTGAGTGAATATAGAGTGTACAGAATTCTTGACAGTTTTTTTTTTTTCAACAATAAAGATCTCCACTAGCCCTTACCTATGAGACCTACACCCTGCGCCACAGTTCAATATAGAATTAAGAAATTTCCCATGAAGTCCAAACAGATGCAATATACCTGTTCCAATGACACTCTTATGTGATTTTCTGTTGGTTTGTGTATATGTGAATTTTCAATAAAATAAATAAAATCTCTTTTGGAAAAAAAAAAAAAGAAATTTCAATAAGTCACAGCCGCTACTAAAATTAAAATTAAAAAAAAATTCCCAACGCTTCAAACACTATTAAACAAATGTGCAAAGGTGTCATGGTAGAAGTCCATTCGACGAAACGCGTCTGACACAATTACACGGCAACCTTGTAAGTGTCGCTGACATTGCTAGGAGGTACGGACCTTCCCTGCAGGACGGGTAGAACGGTCGTGGTACCGGAGGGTCGTGGTATTAGGAGTCAACCAAGACGCTCATATCCTCTGACGCCCGATGCTTTCCTTACTAATCTGCCAGTGTGGAATGATATGTTTGTGAGTATAACATGTGAAGGGAGATGGGGGAAATAAAGCCATGTTTTAAACGATAATGCACGATGTGGCATTTTTTCCCCTCTATCCTATATTGTTAACTGGTGGAGTTCCAACATCCTTTTTATTGGAAAATTGATGAAGCAGCTGTGCAGAAGGATCGTTATGTGTATGGAGCCATACAAGCGATTTTGCCGAGCATGAGAATGCAGGCAAATCTGTCTGGTGAGTGCAATTCTATGTGGGTGGGGGAACACCTGTCTGTGTCATACGGTGCGGTGAAAAGACAGAAAAAGGAATTGAATGATTCTCACTGGTGGAACACATACCGTGTGATGAAGAGAGCATTATTGCTATTCACTCATTGATGAGATGAACTCTGATTATTTTGGATTGTAATAAGCGCTGCTGTAGCTTTGCACATTTGTTTAATAGTGTTTGAAGCGTTGGGAATTTCGTTTTCTTTTTTTACTCACTTTTATGTTTTTATATATATAAACTGGAGTGGGACTAATCAGGCAGATTGTGCCATGAGCATAAAGCAGGTTGAGCTGTGAGATTGTTATCCAGATCGGGCAACACAATGGGGTTGCTGCTGACTTCCATTATCCAATTACATAGTTGGTAACATTATCAAAAAAATTATAGGGACACTTTTTTGTCTGTAGGCGGGGTCTTATTATAATTATGGGGGGCATTTATTTGTAGGCGTGGTGTAGTGGAGGGGGGGGGGGAATGTGCCGCGCCGCAGCGAAAAGTGGACGTGGTTTGAATGAAATATTGGGCGTGGCTTAAAGGGAGTGTGGTTAGAGTTTGAGATGAACGAGGGATGGAGGGAGAAAGAAAGGGGGAAAGGGAAAGAAGAGGGATGGAGGGACAGCAGGCGCAGATCCTACACCACAATAGCAATATGTGTGTTACAGAAAGTTAAAAAATCAGCAGATAAAGATACTCCAAACACCTAGTGTTAGCGCCTCAATCATCACTGCTCCATGGTTGGTATAGTGTCAGGATGATTGAAGCGCATTATTTCTATTATTACATTGTAATATAGAATGAAATAGTTCAACTCACCATAATGCAGAATCATTGGAAGCTCTGAGCGTGTCACTTGCCACCGTCGCCTACCATCAGATGTGGATTGTCACTTGCCACGTCGCCTGCCATCAGATGCGGATTGTCACTTGCCACGTCGCCTGCCATCAGATGCGGATTGTCACTTGCCACTGTCGCCTGTCATCAGATGCAGATTGTCACTTGCCACGTTGCCTGCCACCAGATGCGGATTGTCACTTGCCACTTTGCCTGCCACCATATGCGGATTGTCACTTGCCACATTGCTTGCAACCAGATGCAACTTGTCACTTGTCATGTTGCCTGCCACCAGAATGTAGCTTGCCACAAGGGGCTGGCACTGGTGATTTGATCTGCGCCGCCATTTTACAGAGAAGACCAGCTCTCGTAGAGGCCGAGGGGAAGAAACAAGAGGCGGGACCCAGGTGGCTAGAATAAACCCATATGGGAGAAAAGCCCTGGACCACAGCAATAAAATGAAATCAGACCACTGGTAAAAAAAGTAAAATGTTTATTCCACAAGTATTGGGGATGGGAGTACCGTGGTATGCAGCAAACTGGTTACAGTTATGCAGAAATCATGATGGAGGACCAAAGCTTTCAGTATCTGGAGGAAGGGGCTGTGTGGATAACAGGGAGGCTTCGATAGACACAGCTGAACTGCGGGGCGAGTTGTGACAGAGACACCACTGACAGAGTATCCCGACCAAGGTACAGGAGTGTGGGACCGGATACCTGTGGGCTGGAATCCCAGGAGAATGGAGCTGTAACGGTAGCCCAAACTGCCAGGGAGCGGCGGCCATGCAAGCCATGCCTGTCGCACAGAGATGACATCTTGCCCTGGCGGAAGTAGTGCAGAGTGGTCCGTGGGCTGAGGGCAAGCCCAAAACCAAGCCAAAGAGGCACTGATTCCAGGAAGGCCAGAGGGATAAAACAGCGAGGACTAGATGTTTTGGGGTCAAACCCCTTTTTCAGGTCAATTCAACCCAAGTGGCTGCCAATATGAATGGAGCTGCCCACCCCGTCGAGGTAAGTATAACCGTCGGTGAACCCAACTTAACTGGACTTTTTCCCCAAACTGGGGTTTTGTAGATCAGGAGCGACAAAATAGGGAGACCGGAAGGACCTTAGTCACGGAGAAACCGAACCAAAACCCGAACGGGAGTCGGGTGCCTGGTGAGACGTGATGAAGGCGGTCCCGTTCTACAGTAGAGACACGCTGTCCGTACCGAACGTACCGGCGGCGAGGGACCGTCAAACCCGATGGCAATGTCGAGGTAAGAGGACCCTAAGGTCGGGTGTCCATAGGCCAGGGTGTGAGGACATGGAACCAGCCCTATGAGACAGTCACCACAGAGACAGTG
>BLSH010457321.1:601258-690749 GCA_018402905.1 Glandirana rugosa | reverse complement strand
GGGAGATACAGTATACAGAGAGAGAGAGGGAGATACAGTATACAGGGAGAGGGAGATACAGTATACAGAGATATGCATTGAAAAGTTTTTTGCTTAACATTTGGTAGTCATAGCCCGAAAAATTCTAAGAAGTATTATTTTTTTATCACATGGAGATGTGAGAAATAACGTATATATCATACAATCATTACATAAACACAAAGCACATACACTACATATATCATTGGAGGAAAATATGCTTATAAAATAGTTCACCATTTGCCAATAAAAAAAAAAAAATGTCCCCGGATTTCATTTTAAAAATCTGGTCACCTTACCCTAGAGCACTAGGCTTATCAGCCGGAATCCCAACCATAACACTACTTGCATGAAGTTTGCATTCTCTCTTTGTGCTTGTGCAGGTTTCCTCTGAGCGTTTTGGTTTCCTAACGCATTCCAAAGACGCGGTAGGATAATTGGCGCCTGTCTAAATTAGCCCTAGTATATGTATACATGTGTGGTAGAGACCTTTGATTGTGAATGTAAAATATATATAAAGCATTGCATAAATTATTGGTGCTATATAAATGGCTGTAATAGAAATTGCAGAATCTTTCCATAGCCAAGCTTTCATGTTCATGGCTGTGCATAGTGGAGGGGGAGATGATATAACTTTGCTTAAACGTTTACTTATAAAAGTACTTTTAACTACTTCATCCCTCGCTCCTGCCAACTCCCTCAACACTGTAAAACAAGGTGCTGCAGCTTCTTCTCTGGGGCGCTCCTACAGTCACTGGCACTCTGACATCATCTGACAAGTACAATGCAGGGCCAATAGACATGTAGTGTATGTGAGAATGTAGAGGGATCACCCCCCAAGCCAGAGCAGCAAGAAGAATTAAGTTAAGTGCTTTTTAAGTGGTACCCTAGGCATAAACAAGCATTTAACCCTTGCAGTGCGAGCCCCATTGTATGATCATTTTTTTATGTTTCCAGCTTTAAGACTGAACACCAAGCAGATATAAATGCCCCACATTAATATAGCTCTGTATTCATGAATACATTATTGGATTTCTATTTTTAAAGGAAAGAAGTGTATGTACCAGAATTTGATAAGGTATCAGCCTCCTGCTATCCCCTGTACAGCAGATCTCAGATTAGGAGAGAGAGAAGCAGCACAGTAAGCCAGTCATCTGTGTTAACCAGGAGCATGCTGATTGGAGAAAAGAGCAGAGTGACAGAGAGATGAGCCAATCAGTTACTTTCCTCCCCTTTGCACTGTTTGGTGACACATTGGGGAGGGGCAAGACCTGCAGGTATTATAGAACTGCAGCAAAGAAAGATCAGGGCTCCTGCCCTGCCAGAGATGGTTGTGCTATAGAGCAGGGCTGTATAAATCTCAGGACTGACAGGACAGAAATAACAATCATTTGACAGATAAAACAGTGCCCATATATGTGAATTATCTGTGTATGTATCTGCCTGGAGTTCAGCTTTAACAAGTGTGTCTATCATGGTACAGCTGATAGGTAAGTGCTCAAAGATATGATATAAGATATCTGAACGCCCCTCCATGTTAGCCTATGTGTCCATGTACATATAGGCAGTTAGAAGAAGAAAAAAAACACCCAATGCCAACTCGTCCAGGAGCAGCAGTGTGCAGACATGTGTAAAGGAGTTTAAATGCATGTTAACGCTAGACACATTAAGCATTTGAGTGTTAATACCATTCAGCGGCCAGAATAAATTATTATTATGCCCAATTAAATAAATGAATGCCTGAAAAATTACTTTAATAATTCTAGCCGTGTTTACACGCGTCAGGCACTTTTTCTGCCAAAACGCTACTTCCAGGAGAAAATGCGTTTGGAAGAGCTGGGCAAACCCTCTTTGTGCATGAGGCCTAAATGGTCCACTTATTACATTTGTCTCCCTTGTCATTAACCACTTGATGTCTGAAAGACAGCTACAGCGCAGACCTCAAATGCCGGGAGGGCATCCATGTACGTCCTCCCATTCTCGGAGGGGGCGTGCGCGGCGCACTCTGGGTTCTTCAGACTTGGCTGATCACAGAGCAGGGTAAAGGGCCAATCACAGTGGGCTCTTTACCACAAGTAAAAGTAAACACAAGCCAGTTACCGGCTTTTTATTTTCTTCACGCTGTCAGTGTGAAGTAAGGAGTAAAACTGGTAACCAGCTTCTGTTAGAGGGATATTGGTCCCCTAAGTGCCAACCAGTGCTGCTAATCAGTGCCCTCCAGTGCTGCAAATCCTTGCCCACCAGTGCCACTTATCAGTGCTCATTAGTATTGCTAATGAGTGCCCACCAGTGCCACCTATCAGTGCCCATCAGTGCTGGCAATCAGTGCCTCATCATTAGTATCTTCTAATCAGTGCCCACCAGTGCTGCCTATCAGTGTCACCTATCAGTGCTGCCTATCAGTGCCACCTATCAGTGCCACCCATCAGTGCAGCCTCATCAGTGCCGCCTCATTAGTGCCCATCAGTGCCATCTATCAGTGCCACCTTTCCGTGCCCATCATCAGTGCCATCTATCAGTGCCCATCAGTGCTGCTTATCATTGCCCCATCATTAGTGCCCACCAGTGCCGCCTATCAGTGCCCATCAGTGCCATCTATCAGTGCCCATCAGTGCTGCCTATCAGTGCCCCATCATCAATGCCATCAGTGCAGCCTATCAGCCCCCATCAGTGAAGGAGAAAAATTGCCTGTTTTCAACATTTTATTACAAAAAAAAGTTTTGTTTTGTTTTTTTTTTTTCAAAATTTTCGGTCTTTTTTTGTTTGTTTAGCAAAAAATAAAAAACCCAGTGGTGATCAAATACCATCAAAAGAAAGCTCTTTCATTTGGGAACAGTGTTGCATGAGCGCTAAATTGTCATTCAAAATGTGAGAGTGCTGAAAGCTGAAAATTGACCTGGGCAGGAAGGGGGTATAAGTGCCCAGTAGGCAAGTGGTTGAACAGGTAAAACAAGCAACGAGTTTCCCTTTTATGTTGATAAAGTAGAAACACTTCACTCATCATGATATTACCTCATACACACAAGAAGCAAATATTTCTAGCTTTTTATCCCTCTGTAATTGTGCCAGTAACACACTCCTGTATTAGAGTGCCTCCAGTCTGGATGTAGGGGCACAGGGGGCACCTTTAGACAGCAGTATTGTCAGTCTTGGGGGGGGGGGGGGGTTGTTAGATGTACTAGAAGATTTAGATACACTAACAAATTGAAGCCAAACTTTAGCTAATACTTGATAATCAGTTACAGCAAACAATGTTCTTTCCTTTGGGATAAAGGTTTTACACGAATAAATAAAAGCTGATCATTGTAAGCACCCCTGTCACTGTTAAATGGTTTGCCTCATCCCTGTAACTGATACATTCTGCTGGAGAGACATTCTTCTTTTGAAAAACAACAGGCTTACTGACTGGATGTCCACATGAAAATAAAAGAAAGAAAGCATAACAAAAGAAAACAAATGCAGCCATCACATCTAAGAATTGGTAAACTGTAATATAATAAATGTTTGCTTTTGGGTTTATTACCACATCAATTTTGTTGCTTATGCTACGTACAGGAAGCGACGTCCTCTTTCAATGGGTGCGCCAGTTACTTCCCCTCTATGTACCAAATAAAGAGAGCTGCCATTCAGGAAAAACTCTGTGTTTTTGGTCAATGAATATTATTATTATTATTATACAGGATTTATATAGCACCGACAGTTTGCACAGCGCTTTACAATATTAGGGCAGACAGTACAATTACAATACAATTCAATACAGGAGGAATCAGAGAGCCCTGCTCATTAGAGCTTACAATCTAGGAGGATGAATATAAGGCTTCCTCTGATTGGCCAGCGTGGGCAGATGTTTTCTCAATTTCTGCCTAGGTAAATCAGTGGCATCTCTGCTATGAATTCAGGAGCAGTGCAGCATTGTTGCCATACCATCACAGGAAGCTGAATTAGGTGGACTTCACTGGCAGAAGAAGCAGGAATTTGTATGACTTAGCAGATGTACTTATAATTTGGTGCTGCATCAAATACTTTTTTTAATGGGAGGCCATAGCTCTAATTTTTTTAAATACCTTGTATAATTGCTCAATCACACAGGCAGAACTACCAAAAGATCCCACATAAAATATGTGTCTAAAGTACTCGTTTAGATATGTTTATACGCATACAGCGTTTAGATGCATACATTTCTTCGTATGACTTTACACGTGTATACATATACGCATTTCAATGCATTAACCTGAGTTTACATGTGTTTATAGGCGTACATGCATGAAAGCTGCAGATATGTACGGCCCTGTACACAGCACGTCCTACGTTTTTTGCATGCTGCTAAATGTAGTGCACCTTTTTTTATTTGTATATGCAGCTGTATGTATGGTTCTCTTGATGCTTAGGCCTCATACACACGGACGTTTTTTGACGCCGGCGTTTTCTGGCGTTTTTTGCAGCTCTCCATGTTAGTCAATGGCCTCATAAAAACGTTGGCATTTTTGAGCTGTAGATGGCGTTGGCGTTAGTGAGCTGAAAGTAGAACCCACGGCCATCGCATTCTGAGGCTGTAACGTTTTGGCATTTTTTGACACCGACGCCGCAAAACGCCAACAAACGGCAGCAAACGCTAACTAATATTGTACCGGCGTTTTCCGGCGTTTTTTGACGCCAACGTTTTTAGGTTGAAAAATAGCAGAGGGATGATTTTTTTTAAAAAACACCTATTGACGCCGACGCTCACTAACGCCAATGCATAACGCCGAGAAACGCAGATTTTTTTTCCTTGACGTCGGGCCCGACGTTTTGTTTATTTTTAAAGATACGCCCGTGTGTGTGAGGCCTTATAGTGCTACATTTAAATGTGTGCAAAACTATACATAGTATGCATCTAAACAGCATTTTAGATACGCGTGTGGAATAACTCAAATAGCAGCAGAAAATAATATTCGTACATCTGCTCAAGCTGAGATTGACTGCAATAATGTTATATAAGCTAAGGTTAATACATCTGGGAAAACAGCCCAGTCATATAGACGTCATCAGGATCTATATATATATTTAAAGACGCTCTGTATGCTTATACCAATAGGTATATAGCTAATTACTTATTCATTCCAGGCACAAGACAGCTTGTTGTCTTCCAATGTGCCAGGCTGATGTCTTGTGAGTTGTGGATATGAATGCCAGGTGTGCCATTTGAGTACACCTGCTCAGTTTGGCATCAAAATCAAAGTTTTTGCTCAGGTATTGAAATGTAGAATTTTGATGTAGGTCCCTCTTCAGGTTCATACTGCACAGCAGCCTGAGTTTTCTGTAAAGGCTTCAGCGGCTGCAAAACCTGAAATCCACGGAGAGCATCTTGCCTAAATCGGTGCTGGAAATACAGTGTACCGTGCTGTTCATCTCACTGGGGATTTGCCAATAATTTGTTTTTAAAAGAGCTAAGAACTCCCAGTGGTTCCACTTTGATGGCGAGGCCTCCACTCAACGTCTGGATTATCGATGGGCTGCTCCAGCTCCGTGACGTTTTTTTTTTATTCTTCTAAGAAAGTTGAGGATGTTGAATTTTAATGTAGATGAGGAGCTCAGGGAGGAAATAACAGGCATAGGACTAGACACTAGACTAAATCACACAGCTGTCAGACAAGAGGCTGAACAAAACACCCAGAATGATAATGAGCTCGAAGAAGAACAATATGATTGAATGAAATGGAGGTCTGGAGGAATATCTCTTCAGTATTAATACAACAATGGTAAGAGCCTTTCATACCGGAGATGTAAAGGGGAGCCTCGGGTTTCTGCAAACCAAATAGCTTAAAGGGCCATTAAACGTAAAATGAAAATGAAAATTTATTAAAAAACCTTCCTCATCAGCCAATAGAAAAGTGCCCCTATATAATATTTGACTTTTATGTAACTATTCTCCAAAGCCTATTATTATATGCTTACTGCCTTTTGTGGCCATCGAAGGCACCAAAATGTCGGTGGTTTTCTTTGAAGGGATTACTGGAGACGGGGAATCAGTTCTGTGATATAGCTTCTGTTCTGATAATCTGCTGAAACATTTAATACCTTCATTCATGAATACAGTTAAAATATATTTTACGGAAGCCAACTTTTAATTAATGTTGTCCTTTCAACTATTTTTAACTTAAAGGAAAACTGTCATAATAGATATATGTAGGCTGCCATTGCTGGCCTGAAAATGCAAGTTGGCTGCCAACACACTTCTCTTTTATCTTTAGTACTCCCTGACCCTGAGCGAGTATGCAGATCAGGAGTTGACTTCCTTCTGACTTTGCTGGCTTCATACATGTTCCAGATCAACATCTGCTGCCATTCTCCTATTCAATGATCCCAAGGCTGCCATAATTCAGGCCAAGGGGTATGAAGCACAGGCCTAAGAATCACACTGAAGGCACAGGGCTGCATATATCTTAATATGCACATCTATTGTAATTATGTGTGCAATGGTGCAGATCATTCACAAAGAATTTATTTGCACCCCTGATATACTCCTGTGCAGATTCCTGAATGACAGACGGCACAGAAAGGAACAACTAAAAGATTCAGTTACATCCAAGAATGTACTACTCAATCTGGCCACAAGAGACCATGGTGCTGATTTTCTATAGGCAAATAGACTGTGCACTTTGCAAAGTGCAGTTGCTCCAGAGCTTAACCACTTCAGCCCTGGAAGGATTTCCCCCTTTATGACCAGAGCACTTTTTGCGATTCGGCGCTGCGTCATTTTAACTGCGCGGTCGTGCGACTCTGTACCCAAACAAAGTTGACGCCCTTTTTTTCCCACAAATAGAGCTTTTTTTTGGTGGTATTTGACCGCCTCTGCGTCACTTCTGATAACCGCTATAAACAAACAAAGAGCAACATTATTGCAAAAAAAAAACAATATTTCTTACTTTTTGCCCCGAATACATATCCAAAAAAAAATATTTAAAAAAACAAATGTATTCATCAGTTTTGGCCGATTTATATTCTTCCTCATATTTTTGGTAAAAAAAATCGCAATCGGCGTATATTGATTGGTTTGCGCAAAAGTTGTTGCGTTTACGAAAGATGAGAATTAATTTACGGGGTTTTTATTTTATTTATTACTAGTAATGGCAGCGATCTGCAATTTTTAGCAGGACTGCGACATTGTGGCTCACATGTTGGACACTTTTGACACTTTTTTGGGACCATTGGCATTTATACAGCGATCAGTGCCATGAAAATGCACTGATTACTGTGTAAATGTCACTGGCAGGGAAGGGGTTAACACTAGGGGGCGATCAAAGGGTTACCTGTGTTCCCTGGGATGTGTTACCAACTGTATGGGGGCTGGGCTGACTGGGGGAGGAGAGTGATCATTGCTCCCATATATAGGAAGCATACAATCACACTCCTCTCCCATCAGAATGGAGATCCGTTTGTTTACACACACAGATCCCCATTCTGTCACTGTGGGGAGCGATCGCGGGTAGCCGGCGGACATCGAGTCCACCCTACCCGCTCCCTGGCTCCCCTGCTACACAGTGAGCGCGCAAGCGATCCGCGTTCTCGCAGCCGCCGCCAGCTGACGGCGGTTTGCGATATCGAGCCAAGTTGCCGCTGTCAGGCAGTCTGCAACTTTAATGAATGAGGTAAAGATTCACTTTGCAAAGAATACCCAATCACGTGCAAGAAAAAAAAACAAAAAACGCATTTTTGCTTGCACATGATCGGATGATGAAAGTCAGCAGAGCTTTTGCTCATTTATTAAGCCCTGGAGCAACTGCTCTTGCAAAGTGCAACTGCACTTTTCAAAGTGCACAGTCCCCTTTGGGTTAAATATTTTACAGTAGCTCAGTGTGCCTTGAGCAACCTCTCAGATAAATTTCCACTGACATTAATGTACTTTCAGCTATTTGTAAGAGGGGGATTCTTCCCACTACCCACTAATGTAAAAAGCATTTCTCCCACTGACCATCACACTAATGTACAGTGAACATAGGGTAGCAGCTTTTCTCAACTTTTTCAACACAGAGGAACCCTTGAGATAACTTTCCGGTCTTAGGGAACCCCTGCTTAAAATGACTGTATCTACAACTCATGGTACATTAGTGTGATGATGGTTATTGGGGAGAATTCCCCCCTTACATATAGCTAAAATAATTAATGCTGTTAGTGGGAAATTGCTCATTGCTCAAGGAATCCCTAGCAATCTCTGAAGGAACTAGTTAAGAAACCCTGTTCTAAAGGTTGAGAAAGGCTTCCTTACGGTGTAATAAGCATATTTTCTGACATTAGCAAAAAAATGGCAATTTTTTCTGGATCATATTTTATTGCATTTTTCAATTAGATATTCTTCCTTGGCTAGAATCCTGCCTCTACCTATAACAATTTCTCATAAGATGGCCATACATGGATTGAAATTCGGCAGTTAAACAGGGACCAGATGGATTTTGACCGATGTATGGGCAGGGTGGTTGAACACAAATCAATCTACTTTTACTTGTCAGGTTGTTCCCGAACGATCATTGCCGCCAGTTATATTGACCTAAATGAACGCTATGTTGAACCTGATTGAGCTAAAAAAAAATGATTAATGTATTGCCAGCCTTAGACCCCCTTATACATGGGGCAGGCTCCATTGAAGTCCACCTGCTTAATGGGGAATCTGTCCGCTGATCCTCACTGAGCAAGCTGGTATGCAGAGCAGACACAGACACAGCCCGCTTTCCTCTATGGGCGCTAGGATGTAAATGGACCACCTGTCTGTTTACACCCAACTGCAATCCAATTCAATCCACAGATCCCCATCTGTCTATTTGTATTGGACTGGATTGTATCGGATACCCGTTTACACCTGCTGCTCCATAGAGGACACTGTAGGGTTCGCCTGTCAGTTTTCAGTTGGACCCCATCAGTCTACCTGTGTGAAAAGGCCCTTAGATGGAAGGTAAGAGATGGGCCCTGAAGTTCTGTGGATGTTATTTTGTCTTCTTATTGTCTGAACATTGTTATTTACTGCCTGGGCTTTAGTGGATTGCCTTTTGAAGTCAGCAGGGGAAACACATACAGGTGGCAGGGCCTGATTTACTAAAGCTTATAGGTGTATGCTAACGCATTAATCACACATGGATATCCAAATTGTATTCTCACAGTAATTACTGCGCTCCCACAATGCGCACAGTTATGCGTACAATGGTCACAGCGTACATATAACACATTCAGTAATGCAGTTTTTTAGGAAATGTACACTCCATTTCCTGATAATTTATTGCCTATGTGGTGCCATACCTTAATCTCCTGTATCCTCATTGAGATTGCATGAAGCGGGCACTGATATCAGTAAAGATGACTCTAAACACTTACTAAAAGTAAAAGTGCCATGGTCTATATGGCACAGATGGTCATATCTGGCAACTTTTGTAAAGTAGCCAGCCTGAGCACAGGGGTTGGCCAGGGAGCTGAGTAGGGGGTGATGATTAGATTAGAAACATTTTATATTTCTGATATGTGTCTGGTGTACCATGTATTTGTGCTGAAAAGTACCCTTTCCCCTTTGAATTGCTTCATTTTTGTGTGAAGTATCTGGTGATCCTGCCAACCCCCTTGTTTTCTTAATTTAAACTGACCACGCCAAGCATGAGGACACATGCATCCCAGCATGATCAGTTTTCTGGGTGTGCTCGGAGCACAGCCTGCCTATCCTCCAATGAACAAGACTTTTGCTTACATGCTGGGGACAGACAGTATAGAGCTGAGCAACTCCTCCCAAGATCCAGCCTACTGCTTCCATTAGGGCTAAGGGCTCTTTAGAAAGGTACTGAGGCAGGGTGCTGTGATGTTTTCGGGAAGCTATGCACAGCAGCTTATCAGTCCCTCCTACCAGCCTTGATCTGCCTGCATTTCATAGAGATTCACAGAGACCAAGCGATGGTTTTCATTTGAATCTAAAATAAAGTATGTAACAGAAACAGGAAGATTGTACTTAAAAATCTCATTGGCATGTTAATAAGGGAGAAGGATGAACAAATATAAAAATATTAATCTTCAGCTTTAAAGCAAATCTGTCGCTAGATATATTTTGCAGCCTGTATAGAAAACAGTTAATATTTTTTTGCTGCCCACCCGGCCAATCATTCCTCTGTTGCAGAGCTACAGAAGCTGAAGAGGTTTCTGCATCCAGCAGTTTTGGGTGTGTCGGATGCCCTGTCCTCCCCAATGTGAAATGTTCCATACTCTGGAACCTAACGTCACTTAAGGGCACCATAATGACTTAAGGGCCAGCGGGAGAAACCACAACGTGTAGCAGGGGACCAGGCATCTGACATAATTAGAAGTATTAAAGCCAGAAGATTTTTATCTTTGCAACAGCAGGCGGCAGAGGTGGCAGGACAAATATTAAAGCAGAACTCCAGGCAAATGGCTTTTAACCATTACTGTCGTGTAATAAAATACCTCTAAGTATGTGTATCTCACGCCCAGGATCGCTGTCCATTTTACTACAGTGATATCCAGTTTCCAAGGGTATGGCAACTACATACTTAATCCCCCTTAACACTGACCGGATCCGTTTTTTTCTCAGCAGGGGATCTGTCCGCTGATCCCCTGCTGAGCTGAGCGGAGCGGCCAGATCTGACTGCCTATAGAGGAGAATGGAGGGTCTGATCAGGTCTGCCTGAAAAACGAATAGACGGACCTGATCGGACCTCTCTTGTGAAAGAGCCCTTACATTGGTTTAAGGTGGACCATTGTAACTATGTACAAACTTCCATGCCTACATTTCAGCTTTGATGTAGTGTTGGTCCCACATCCCATGTGTATGTAAATTCCCTAACAGCAGTTAGACCCAAAATTATTTTTTGTACACTGCTACTTAGTTGTAATATTTGGGCACTGGAGTACACATTCCATAGCAAATTAGTATTTTTAATGAATTCACCTTATGTACACTGGGGAGTTTTCCATGTATCTTTCTGCAGCCTTGGCAGCTAATAAATGCTTTGGGGTTACAATTTGGTTGTTCAAGCATAAGCAATAAAATGCCATATGCACATAAAATTGAGTATAAAGTGGAACCTCGGATATCGAGTAACGCGGTTAATGAGCGGTTCGCTATACGAGCAGTTTATTTTTTTTAATTCTGACTCAGTTTGCGAGTGGTGTCTCGCCTAACGAGCAGAATTTAGCCTTTTTGCATGCAATACCGCATGTTGCCTTAGAGGGTGGCCCTGGTGAGCCTCAGAGGCGGCCGGACATACTCTGCATTCCTCAGAAATACCTAAAGTGTGAACACTTTCCAAGCATTTCTGAGTGATTCCGACGTCTTAGGAGCTCACCAGCGCCACCTCTTTTCTGGCCACATGCAGTATTGCATACACCAGGCCTCCCAAGGACATGTGGCCACATACAGTACTGCATAGACAAGCAGTGACTATGGAATTAATTTACTGAGTTTACATTATTTCCTATGGGGAAACTTGCTTTGATATACAAGTGCTTTGGATTACAAGCATTCTCCTGGAACAGATTATGCTCGTAATCCAAGGTTCCACTGTATCAGGCTAAGAGTTTAAAAACCTCTACTGTGCCCCGGGACGTATTTATGGTAAATAACGCCTATGACAAATACTGAAATTGCACCCCTGTCCAGACATCTGTGTTAATTTCCTAGACTAAAATATTTTCGTCAACAAAATTAATACTATTTTAGTCTATTAAAATACGACTAAAGCAATTCAGATGATTAAAATATGGCTAAAACAATAATGACATTTTAGTCAAAAGACTAAAATACGACTAAAACTAAAATCGCATTTTAGTCAAAAGACTACGACTAAAACTAAATTGAATTTATATCACAATGGCTAAATCTGTGTCTGTAGTGCATATTCAAACCTTAAAGTGATTGTAAAGCTTAATTTTTTTTTCTTTAAAATAACAAACATGTCATACTTGCCTTCCTCTGTGCAGTAGTTTTGCACAGAGTGGCCCTGAACCTCCTCTTCTGTGCTCCTCCAGCGGCGCTCCTGGGACCTCCTCTGCATCGAGTGACCCATCAGGGAAAGCTTCCCTGGGGTCACGCATGCAGGCGCGCTCCCGTGTCCTGCTGTTTGCGTGTATTCACTGGACCTGATTGACAGCAGCGGGAGCCAATGGCTCCCCTGCTATAAATCCAGCCAATGAGGACCGGCTGGAGCGGATTGCTCGTAGCCACCGCTGGAACGAATGGGCTCAAATAAGTAAAAGGGGGGCTCTGGGGGGTCACTACTGAGAAAAGGTTTTTCACCTTAATGCATAGGATGCATTAAGGCGAAAAACCACTAGGCTTTACAACCCTTTTAATACCATAAATATTAAACATGTTATTCGATTTTTACTCCAGGAGTATATAATGTTTGGCAGTTCTAAAGAAATAATGCATTCAAATTGAACTAAACCCATTAGATTTTAGTCGACTAAAATATGGCTAAAACAACTCAGATGACTAAAATACGACTAAAACTAAAATGACATTTTAGTCAAAAGACTATAACTAAAACAAAATCGAAATTTGATGTCAAAATGAACACTGCCAAACATTTGTCACCCCGGTTTTGGCACATCCAGACACACATACACACAACAACTACTGGGCCTGTAAGGTTGGTGCAGATCAAGGAATGTACAGAATGAGGCAGTGTGGAATATACCATGTACAAGGTGTTCAGAATAAGGCTGTCACGTACCTTCGGGTAGAGCCTGACGAGCAAAGGAAGGCCTCTCGTACAGCCCCGGTTCAAGGACCACTGAGGTTGCAAAAGCAGCCGCGAGAGCACGGTGAGGTAGGAGTGCCTGCAATGTTCTCCGTTAGAAGGAGGAACAGATGGCAGCAGTAGTAGAAGCTGCTGGTTGGCTGTGGATGCAGGGTTGCTGCGGATGCAAGTAGGTTACAGATGTCGGTGTACTGCGGACGCAGGCACGTAGAGGCCGTAGGAAGCTGAAGAGACTGGTGCAGAGTCAGACAAGCCAGGTTATACACGGAAGATCAGATACATCAGAGACATCAAGCAAAGAACGGTCAACAGAGAATGAAGCGGATGCAGGTGAATCAAGGTCAAGGCTAGCCGGGGTCAGGATTGGAGAGAATCAGGATGGTCAGGAAGCCGGGTCAAAATCAGATCAAGGACGGGCACCGGATACTGGGGAAAGCAGCAGATCAGACAGCAAGGCACTAGTGCAGCTGCCATCCTTATATATGTCATTTTGGCGCCAATGTTAATGGGGCGGGCACGTTCGCGCATGCGCATAGGTGTTCACATGATGAGATGGACATGCCTGCCAGGAAGGGTATTTGTGGAATTGTGCCCACGCATGTGAAATTGCCTCTGCACATCCGCTGCACTATGGCCAGCATTTCCCTGACAAAGGCACTGTGGAATAGGGAATGTACAACATGGAATATGGAATCCCATAAAGTTTACAAAACATCTGTGTGGAAAACAATTGGCAAACACCGCCGCTGTCCCTGAGTGGCACTGCACCGAGGGTATAAGCCCTGCCTGCCAAACCCTAGATCAGCCTTTCTCAACCTTCTTACCCTAGAGGAACCCTTGAAATAATTTCAGGTCTCAAGGAACCCCTGCTAAACTTAATGTGGAGCTCCACCCAAAAGTAAAAGCTGCGCTTGTTTTCACCCTCCACTGCCAGATTTGGCACTGTTTGAAGATGGGGGAGCGGGTACCTGGTTTTGACAGACGTTCAGCCCCCCCTCCCCTGCAATCTTCAGGGACACATCCCAAAAGACTATGGGACCATTCACAAGGCGCAACTCGCTCATGCACAGTAGGAAACTGATATGAAGCCGCAAGGCTTCCTGTTTCCCTTACTAGAGATGCCAGTGCCTGCACCCAAAGCTGATTGAAGAATCGGTTCGGGTGAGGACATTGCTGGATGCCTGGACAGGTAAGTGTTCTTATATTACAGCAGCAGTATCTATATCTGCCAGCTTTTAATTTTTTTGGGGGGGAGCCTGGAGCTCCTCTTTAAAGTGTTACTAAACCCAGGACCCTGCATTCACTATAACTGCTCTCCCACAGTACTCAGAACACGGAAATGCATTTATTGTAGTAAATATAAGCTGCTAAATACCTTTTCTCGTCAGAAGTATATAGCAGTCTTGTGACTTCTATCAGTGTCCTGCTGAGCACTGGTTAAAGCTTGTAGGAGGGGTTTTCTTTCTGCTCTATGAGGCTGCATGACGCCTGGCCCTCTGACAATGTTGATTGTCCATGTAATGATCACATGCACCCCCCCCAAAAAAAAAAACAAACAAAAAAAATAAAACTCCCTAGAAATACACACCAAACTGAGCATGTACTCTGCACATGCTCAGTTTGGTGTGTATTTCTAGGGAGGTTTTTTTTGTTATTTTTTTTTGGGGGGGGGGTGCATGTGATCATTACAGGGTCAATCCAAGGCTCTGTTCTATTAGCAGATGGATGGGGGCAGTAAAAGAAGAGGAGGATCAGAGAAGACAGGATCAAACAGCCTTTTTTACACAATGCAGAGAATTAACCCCTTAGGTTCTACAGTGTATAACAAGCATGCTTTACTGTATAAACAGACAAATTTTACTGTTGTGGGTTTAGTAACACTTTAAGTGTAAATACATTTGTGGTCAGGGAAGAATGGTCACCTTACATTGGTGGTCAGAATGCCAGGACGCTATTTCAACCTCCTTTGAATGATTTTTTTTGACAGCTAGAAGCTGGCGTCTAAAACGGCCGTTTTGCCACGTTTTGCATGTTGCGTTTAGCGGCGTTTTGCTGCGTTCGCGTCTAGGAGCGTTTTTACATTTTTTTTTTTTAAATGGAAACGTCTGTAAACGAAATGGTCCTAGACGCAAGTTACTGCATTTAGGTGCATTTAGCGGTGTTTACAAGCTGTTTGGCGTTTCAAATGCCTCTGAACTGACGTCTGAACCCATTTTTTGCGTTCCAAAAATAGCCTTTAAACTCAACTGCCTGGAAACTACCTTAAACGACCCTGTGTAAATGTACTGATAAGGATAAGAAAAGTTCAGGGGCAGCTGAAAAAAACGCCCAAATGCCTCTAAATGTCTGTTTACCAGCAGCAGTGTACACGAGGCCTTAAAGGAACCTTAAAGCGGAGGTCCACCTAATACTAAAAAAATTAAATGTCAGCAGCTACACATACTGTAGCTGCAGACTTTTAATAATAGGACACTTACCTGTCCTGGAGTCCAGTGATGTCGGAACCTGCCGTCAATCTTCGGATCGGGGCTCGGGTGCAACCGCATCCATCATGGGTGAGGGAACCCGGCAGTGTAGCATTACAGCTTCACGCCTGGCACCCTACTGCGCATGCGCGAGGCACGCGAGCCGGTTTGCTGACATCAGCGGCCGCCGGCCTGAGCCCCTGGATGTGTGGAAAAGGACACCTGCCTTAAGACAGGTGTCCTCTTCCCCCTCCCGCCGAAAGGTGCCAAACGTGACACCTAAGGGGGGAGGAATCCAACCAGCGGAAGTTCCACTTTTGGGTAGAACTCCGCTTTAAAAGATAATTAGTGCCATGTTGCTGGCTCTGCCAAGTGGCTTTGAGCACAGAACTATCCAGGGGCCATCAGATGGGAGGTCAATAAGCCACAAGGAGCCCCTAGCCACCTCTGGACGACCCCTAGGGTTCCACGAACCCTGGTTGAGAATGGCTGCCCTAGATACACCACTGATGATGCCCTTTCTTTAGAGCAGACATTTTTGGTGCATCCCGTTATAACTTTTCATTTCTAAATTAAATATTTTATGGAAATAGTTTAAAAAACAGCATATAATTGTATAAAGGTTAATTAATCATAAACTAAATCTCTATACATTAACATTGAGCTTTTAAAGCGAAAAGAGTTCATAATGTTTTATGACTTTGAAGTCTGATCAAGGTAAATGGTTATTTCCTGTACAGTACTTCCATTTCATTTGCCCGATACTGAAGGCTAAATCACTATAACTAGTCATCTCTTAGATTGCAGCCTCCTGCACTTCCTTAGCACCAATAACTAGTGAGAATATCAGGAGACAGATATTATTAATGAATTTCTCTGACCTCTTACCCTTTGGATGTCTTCAAAAATGGCATCATAAATCAGAGCTAGCAACCTTCTGCCACCTGTAAAATAACAGAGAGATATCCGTCATTGTGAACATTTATATAATTATATTAGGTCCCGGGTATTTGTCTTGGTTTACTAGGGGTATTATATGAAGATTTCATTCTTGTCATTTTGAAAACCTAAATAATAAATAATGCAAAAACTGTTTTCACCATTTGTTCATTCTAATTGCAGTTCAGTGCTGCTGATCTCCTGTGGCCTATTTCAGTTGCTTCCTATCTAATGCACTCACTTCCACATTAAATGCATATACAGTATGCTGTGGACCAGCTTACAGAGAGTGTCAATGATAAAACAATGTGTGTAAACATGTGTGGCTTTTAGTCTGCATGTGACAGGGTGACGACATAGGAGCACAATTGGGAGGCAGTTGTCACCCTATAACAAGAAATGCCTAAAATTTGAGTTTTGTTATTGTGTATGTGTGTATTGGATTGTTTTTTGATTTGATTATTATTTTGTTTTGTTTTTTATTGCTGTCTATTTTTTCTTACTGTGAAGAAACTTAAAGCGGAATTCCGGCCGAAATGTGACTTTTAAGATAAAAATGCCCCTAGAATACTCAATACAAAGGTATGCTGTAAACTATGCCCAGTTCTCTATTTGTGCAGCATTGTTTTCTTACTTTATGAAGTTCCTGCACAGCGTGGCCATCTCCAATGTGGGCATATGTAGCCATAGTGTCCTTGTTCCTGGATGTCGTGCATGCTGGCTACCCAAAATGCACCTGCTGATTTTAGGCATATGCAGTGTGGTGCAATCGTGGTCAGCTTGACATGGCACAGCTCCAGTAACATTTAACATTGGCTTCTATGGGAAATCTTGGTCAGCTTTGACATGGCATTGGTGCAGTGCCATGTCAAGCTGACCAAGATTTCCCATAGATGCCAATGTTAAATGTTACTGGAGCCATGCCATGTCAAGCTGACCAAGATTTTCCATAGACGCCAATGTTAAATGTCACGGAAACAGTGCCATGTCAAGCTGGCCAAGATCTCCCAGGAGCCAATGCAAAGCTGGAAATGACGTGCGGCACCACAGCCTCTAAAGGTGGAAGTGAAATTAGATATAGGCATAAAACAGCTAGGTAAACAAAAAAATAAACAAATTACCAATTCATTTTAAGGATGCGCTTATTAGTGCTGCATGGTGAGGAGTGAAAAATGTGGGTGGAACTCAGCTTTAAAAAAATAGACTAATTAAGGACTGTCTTAGACACAAGAATAGGTCCAGGAGAGCTAAAAGAAGGAACCATTTAAAGACCATTGCACCCTTACGCACCTCCTTAAGGGTCAGATCACACCAGAATCGCACAGGAATGCGGGGAACATTCCAGTGCAGTTCCTGTGCGTTTCCCTGCAGAGTGGTTTTCAGCCCATTCATTTGATCTTCATATGGGGTGCCATTAACAAGGTATTGGCACTTGCCGCAGATCACAAAGGCAGTGCTCCTGCTGTACTTTGAGACACTTGGGTGTTAGCTTAGCGATCTCATGGATCTCAATACTACAGTAGCATATGTTCCTTCTAGCAATAACAAAACACACAGCCCCAGGCTCTATGTTTTGATTGGCTTGGAGATGAGGGAGGCAAAGATGTGACCATAGCGCTGAGGCCTATGAGACCTGCAGCACTAAAATTGCAACTAGCATGGAAGTACAGGGGAATCTGAACCTCCAACCACAAACAAAAAGATTTGCAAGATTTAAAAGATAGCACTCATCATGTGAGGTGGTGCTTGAGTAAGCAGAGTCATCAACTGCTTTAACACAAGTAAGATTATTGTGCCCTATGGTTGGACTTTAAATTCACCATCCCTATTTAGTCCAGTGCATTCTAAGTTCCACTTATGTTAATAGGTGTAGCAGCCCTCTGACACCCCAAAGGCAGAATAGCACCTGCGGGCTAGCATTTCACCCCGGGGCTATGGCTACGACTGGGGGGGGGGGGGGGGGGGGGGGGGGCAAGAAAGCATATTGAGCGCCAGTCACTTTTGTCTTTTTAACGTTTTATTACTGAACTTTTTATTTATTAAAGCAGAACTTCAGGCTCCTTCAGAAAAAAATTATAAATACTGTAGCTGTTGACTTTTAATATTAGGACACTTACCTGTTCACAAATCCAGCGGTGTCCTCACTCGAGTCAATTATTCAATCGGTTCTCGGGTGCTGCCGCCGCCATCTCTGCTAATGCGCTGCACTTTGTGAATGGCCTGGCAGCGGAGGAAGGAGGAGGGGGCCTGAGCTTCAGGCTGAGTTTGCCGCAGAATTGTCAAAAGCAGGTACCCGCTCCCCCCCCCCCCGAAAGGTGCCCCCCAAATGTGGCAGCGGAGTTGGGGGGGAGAGACAGACAAGCAAAGCTTCCCCTTTTAGGGAAACCCATGTAAACCCAAATTTCATATTGCAGATATGTGCCTGCTGTACCATGGAGTACCGCCCCCTCCATTGATTACAATGGAGGGGGCGGTAGAGGATCGGTGTATACACCACTCAGCACACCGCCCCAAAGATGCTTCTTGTCCTGCAAGCGCACCCCCTCAGTGTGAAAGCACTCGGGCTTTCACACTGGGGGGAATGGGGGGGTTTCAGGCACTGTGCAGGCACTATTTTTAGCACCGTAGCACCTGAAAAAGGACCCAGTGTGAAAGGGGTCTTAAAGACTAAATCTTTTCAGACATTTGTTGCTTACAAGTAAAAATTCAGTATTTTCTTAGATTCCCCAAACATATCATTTTTTTTAGCAGAGACCCTAGAGAATAAAATGGTGGTTGTTGCAATATTTTATGTCACACTGTGTTTGTGCAGCGGCCTTTCAAACGCTATTTTGTTGGAAAAAATACACTTTAATGATTTAATAAAAATGAAACAGTAAAGTTAGCCCATTTTTTTTTCATCCAAAAGTTTTGATTACCTGTTTTTGTGTATTTAATATTTAAGATGCATAGTTTTTTTTATCTAAATTGTACATACAAGTGCACTTATTGGAGGCTTGTTGTGTTGTTTAATAAATGTTTAATTTAAGCAATTTTCTGTATCACTTCTTATTACTTAACTGTTAGATTTAATGAGATAAAGGGGAATAAAAAAGAAAAATCGGTCCAAAAAATCGTCATCATATATCGGCCATCGGCCGCCCCGATTTCTAAATATCGGCATCGGCCAGAGAAAAACCCTTATCGGTCGACCTCTACACTTGACTTCTTAATAAAGAGAAAAAAAATTCCGGATTTTTTTTACATTGTGAGTTTAACAGAGAATTATTACTTATCATGTGCAGATGTGGTATATATGAAATAATAGGATACGGTTTACATCTACTTTAAAATTACACTAAACTCTGGTTTAAAAAAGTAAAATTATATTCAAGTATGTATTCTAAACTTAGAAACGCACCGTCAATTGGTCCCTCAACTAAATCTCTAAATTCCTTTTTTGTCTCCTGTGAGTCGACACCCTATTGGAGGGTGGCTACGTTTGTTCTCCATGGTTCCACTATGTGGAAATGTAACCACACTCTAGACATGTGCAGAACGAAAACATTTGTTTCGTTTCGTTTTGATTTGTTATTTTCATAAATTTGTTTAGTTAAATTCGTTTAATTCATTTTCGGAATTTGTTTCATTTATTTGAATTCGAATCTCTTCAAATTTTTCAAATTCCATTTGAATGTCATTCAAGTCAAATTCCATTTGAATGGCATTCAAGTCAAATTCCATTTAAAATCAAATTTATTCTATTTGAAATTTGAATTTTGGAACATGGTTGTATTCTATCTATTTCATTCTATTATTTTCTGTTGTTTATTCTATTCTATGCTTTTCTATTATTTTATTTTCTATTCTATTCTATTCAAATTCAAATGGTTATATTCATTCTATTCTATTGTTTTTTTCTATTATATTGTATTCTTTCTTTTCCATTCTATTCAAATTCAGATTTATTCTATTCAAAATTCGAATTTCAGAAGATGGTTATATTCATTCTATGCCATTGTTTTTTTTCTATTGTATTGTATTCTTTCTTTTCTATGCTAGTCAATTATATTGTTATTTTCTATTCTAATCTATTCTTTCCTATTCTATTCAAATTCAAATTTATTTTATTAAAATTTTGGGAAATGGTTATATTCTTTTATTTTGTATTCTATTATTTTCTATTCTATTCAAATTCAAATTTATTCTACTTGAAATTTTAATTTTAGAAGCTTGTATTCTTTATATTTTATTCTATTCTATTCCTTTATTGTATATTCTATTTTATTCTTTTTTTTCTATTCTATGTTGTTATGTTTTATTTTCTATTCTATCCTTTTTTTATTCTATTATTTTTTATTCTATTATATTTTATACCTATATTTTCTATTCCATTTTATTGTCTTCAGAAATTCGAATTTGATTAGAAAATGATATAAAATAGATTCGTAAACTATTCAATTCAAATTTCATCCAAAATTTTGATTTGCTATTTTGGAATAATTTAAATTAGTTAACATTGTAATTTGGAAATTCAGATTCATCTGAATTACAAAAAATGTGTCTGAATTTAAATTCAGAACACAGCAAACCGCACATGTCTACCACACTCTTTTGCTTGCTCCTGAGATGAATTATGGACTATGGGATGTGTACTGTGCATAGAGCAGTGTAGATGGCCACAACTGACGTGCATTGGTCATTCCAAACATATGTCTTCAAAGCCTCCGTAGAACTTTTGACAGGCTTTAATTCAGCTTTAGCTTCGCTTTGTTTTGGAGAAATTGCAGGTATGAGATATCAACAAACACGCAGGGCATCAGCCAAGCTTCAACAAAGCTTCAAAAGAGCATCACTGAAGCACCACTGAAGCCTCATTGAAGCACCACCGAAGCTTCATTGAAGCACCACCGAAGCTTCATTGAAGCACCACCGAAGCCTCATTGAAGCACCACCGAAGCCTCATCGAAGCACCACCGAAGCCTCAAAAACACATCATAAAAGCTTGTTGAAGCAGTAGGAGCTTTGATGCACATTGAAGCCAAAGCATGTGAGCCCTTAACCACTTGCCGACCACGTATAATACATATATGGTAGCAAAGTGGCACGTTCCCGCAAATCGCCGTTTATAAACGGCGATCCACGCATGGGTCGCGGGTCAGGCGGACTCGATGTCCGCTGGTGACCCGCGATTGCCTCTGAGAGAGCTAGAACAGGTTAAACCCTTCCTTGCCAGTGACATTTACACAGTAATCAGTGTTTTGTTTTTTTTTTTTTAGCTCTGATCGCTGTATAAATGTCATTGGTCCCAAAAAAGTGTCAAAAATGTCCGACATGTCCGCCGTAATATCGCAGTCCAGATACAAATCGCAGATTGCTGCCATTACTAGTAAAAAAAAAATAGAAAAAACGCCATAAATGAATTCTCATGGTTTGTAAACGCGGCAACTTTTGCACAAACCAATCAAGAAACGCTGATTGCGATTTTTTTACCACAAATATGTAGAAGTATATATATCGGCCAAAACTGATGAATACATTTGTTTTTTATTTTTTTTTTTGGACATTTATTATAGCAAAAAGTAAAAAATATTGTTTTATTTTTCAAAATTGTCGCTATTTTTTTGTTTATAGTGGTGATCAGAAGTGACGCAGAGGTAATCAAATACCACCAAAAGAAAGCTCTATTTGTAGGAAAAAAAAGACGCCAATTTCGTTTGTTTACAATGTCGCACGACCGCGCAATTGTCAATTAAAGCGACGTAGTGCCGAATCCCAAAAAAAGTGCTCTGGTCCTAATGTGGGAAAAGTCGTTAAAGTTGATTTAAAAATATTACTCTAAAGAGTTAAATTATATAAAACCTAATTAGAACTTTCCTCTTGATGCACTTTTTTTTTACTGGAAATCAAGCAGGTTCCAGGAAATTAATTAATCTTGGCTAATTTAATGTTATGGCTTTTCAGAATTTCCCATTGCTGGCAGCATTCTATTAGAGTTCTACTTTTAAAATACATTTTCTTTACCCAAGTAATGTGAAAGTGTTATTAAAGGTTACTGAAAATTTGAATATCAATGACAATACAAATGGAAATCTGTATAATTGCTAACCGAATTTACTACCCCGGTGCCCTGGTGTCAGACTGCGACCTGCATATTAATTGAAACCGAGCGTCTTCCCAGAACACCAGGTTAACTCGCGCCGTGCACAGGGAATATTTTAATGGTAGCGGAAACTGTCTTTATTATTTGCAGCGGTGCCCTCCCACAATCGGTGGCACTTAAGTATGCTATAATTAAGGCAAGGGAACAATCAGATATCATGTTTAAAAAAAAGCATTAAAAAGTAGCCCCTCTGTCATGTCTACCTCTGGCTGATAACACTCACCCAGCAATGATGGTAATTAAATCTAATGGCTGTCACTTCTGTCTCTGAATTTGCCGAACACAACTGTTTCCATCATCTCCCTGGATGCTTGAAGCTGAACGCTGGATGTGTCTGTTTTGCTAAGTGGAGCTGTCAAGTCTTTCCGACCATGTTGATATACTTTTAGGGTGTCATAGTTAGAACTTGATCAATAAAAATGTATAAATGTGTCTGCTGCTGGCAAGAGTTGCAAGACAGCACATACAAGTGTATATACAGTACAGTATATATGCATCTACAGTATATATATCTCATAAAAAGGCAAAGGAACTCAGATTCAGTATGCAAAATGAAAATGTATTTTCCTTAGTACCCCATCATGAGTGCAAACTGAAATATAGTGCAAGATTAGAGGTCCTGTTCTGGGGTAACAACTGTCTCACAGTTGTGCTTCTGTATTGGCACCTTGTAATATCCACCCTTGGCAAAGACTAGCCATGCAAACTAAAGCAGCCATGCCAACACAAACAGTGTTGGTCTACCATTATCACCAGGGCTTTTTTTCATGCTTGTCGCCACCCCTAGAACCAACCCTTGTCTCCACCCCCTACACACCTCCTAGCACCACCCCTTTAGAGAACAGGGAAAGTAAAATTTCAGTGGGGGGGGGGGTTCACAAGTAAATTTGTATGGGTTTTTATATAAAAACAATGCAGTAAAATGTATAAAACATTAGAAATATCCAGCGCTTACCAAAATAAGCTCAGAGGCACTTCCAGATGAGTTCAAAATTCTTGTCATTTGTATCCTCTCTGCTTCTCTCCTTATTTCATACATCTCCTATATCCAGCAAAGAGGCAGCCCAATCCAGCAAAAAGACATCACAATCCAGAAAAGAGACTGCCCCATCCAGCAAAGAGACAGCCCAATCCAGCAAAGAGGCAGCCCAATCCCACAAAAAGACAGTTCAATCCAGCAAAGAAACATTCCCATTCAGCAAATAGACTGCCTAATCCAGAAAAGAGACTGTCCCATCCAGCAAAGAGATAGCCCAGTCCAGCAATGAGATGACCCAATCCAGCAAAGAGCCCCGTTCAACAAAGAGATAGTCCAATCCAGCAAAGAGACTGTCCATCCAGCAAAAAGACAGCTACAGGCCCACATCCAAGCAGCACTAACAGACACAGCCCCATCCAGCAATATTGTCAATTTACCAAAAAAAAGCAATCTATAACAACTAATTTCTACTCCACAGCACAGTGAGCACTGAGAAGCCAAGACAGGCTACAGGCACTGCAGATCTTCCACAGAGCTGTGACTGCTGCCAAAGGGAGCATCCGGTGTGCAGGAGGAGGCAGAGTGCAGATGATATCACTCTGCCTTCCGCCCTCAGCCGGAGCTACCTTAGTTGTATCGGTTTTTGTGGCCAGCTCAATCCATGGCTGCCCTGCTAAGCCAATTAGCCATATGATAAGTGCTTTACTCTCTTACAGTCTTTGGCAGAGTTGCCAGATCCCAATTCCAGCACATTCCGCCAGAAAAAAAGCCCTGACTATCACAATCATGAAGCCGGTCCTAGGCAATTATGAGCAGCCGATGCTGGAGCTACTGTATGTGGATAGGAAGGGGCTGAAAGACATTGGAGATCAGCAACATATTCTCAACAAATTTATTAAAGAACAATTCTAGGAATGTTTTGTCCCTACGCAAAAGGGCTGTTTTTGTCTAGTGGTGAGGAGAGAAGAGATATACTTACCTAATCTGCCGGTCCCTGCCACTCCTGCCACCTGGGAGTGACAGGGACTGTTCCTGTCATCATCACGCCCTGGATATGAGAACAGGAGGAACAGTCCAACTCTGAACATGGGGAGCGCTGTTTTCTGCAGGATCGAAAGATTGGGCAAGTATAGCCTTTCAATGCACTCCTGGACAAAACGAGCAGTTGACCCATGTAGTGTGTCACTACTGTGCTGCTCACTGTGCTACTTACCGGAGAAGAAGTTAGAACTAGGAACCTGAACCTGTAGTACAAGAATCTTTCTGCTTCTGTTTGATCAATTCTGTGGAACTTTGCTTCCTCCACCTCTTCTGCTGCTTCTCGGCCATTCCCCACCAGTCACCAGGGGGCAGTTCTGACAAGAAAAGAGAAAGCTTGGCCCTACTCCTATACCAAGGTGGTTGCCTCCATAGTGCAAAACAGGGCATGGCTGTAAGTCAGTAATGATGAAAGAAATCAGCTGCAGGGAGACCACAGAGAATACTAGTGATAATTATTTTGCCATCCACCAGCCTTTATGTGCACATCATCCACAGTGCAGGTCCTCTTTAACATCCTGGTAGCGTGCATGTAAGAATGGCTTACAGTCACAAGTTTGGAAGCCTCATGCGGTCAACTTACCTTGACTACGTCACACTGAGCTGCCAGATCTAAGGTTCAGTAAGAAAAATACCAGCATCAAGGAGACATCAGTGGGCCATATGAAGTGGAGGAAAGGCACTTCTCGTGGCACCTCTTTGTACCGTAGCTTAGATCATGACATGTACATTCGATTTCTAACACATGTTCACAACAGATGCTGGAGTTTTGCTTTCATATGCATTTGCTAGATATTTCTTTTGCTTGCTGTGCCGCACATTGCTGTCGAACTGAAAAGTCAGCAGACATATCCTCAAACATTTCTTGTGACCTTTTCAGTCTTGTTATTGGAAATTCTGACTTCTTTTCTTTGTAAAATGACAAGCTATTGCTGACAAGCGTAATAAATAATTTCAATAACATTTGGATTGATTTACTAAGGCCTTGGTTACATTTGCTGTAGGGAAGTTATACCATGTTTTTACCACTCCCCAACTGTTCCCTCTTAAGCTGCAGCAGATAGGGGTGTACATGTACATCGGCCTTTCAACTGAATTTGGATGTGGTTTCGCAGGATTTTAGGGGTTAAAACAGATCTACTGTGGAAGGCAAGGGGTAGTTGATCCAGGGAATATCTGATTGCCTCATTGGGGATCAGGAAGGAACTTTTCCCCTGCTGGAGAAATTTGGACTGTGCTTTAGGGCCGTTTCACATAGGGGCGATCCGATTTGCGGGGCGACTTTGCTAGGCGATTTCAAAGCAACTTCAGCGCGACTTTGGGCAACTTATAGCGTGACTTGAGGCGACTTACTACACGACTTCATGCCAGGCAACTTTGCTGTGGCCAATCAGAGAAGGGAGGAAGGGGGTTGCCCTAAATAAATTCTATTCTTTTCACTGTGAAGTTGCTTCTGTTGAGATGGGGGATCCAACTTGGAGGCGAATTCCATTGAATTCTATGGGCACAAGTCGGATAGAAGTCACCTCCAAGTAGTACAGGAATCTCTTCTGGAGTCGCCTTGAGGTCGGAGCGACTTCAGTAATGTACATAAAGACGGCTCCCATTCACTTCAATGGGATTTCTTGTGTCAAGCGACCTGGGGCGACTCAAGTCGGATCGCAAGTCGCCCCTGTGTGAACCGGGCCTTATTGGGTTTTTTTTGCCTTCCTCTGGATCAACTGTGGTTATATTGAGATTTTCTATCAGTTTTTTTGTTTTTTGTTTCTTTGCTTGAACTAGATGGACTTGTGTCTTTTTTCAACCTTACCAACCATGTAACAAGTGTAAACGAACCCTTATAAGCAGTTTGCTTTGCAAGGGAATTTTCTAAATGAGATTGACGTTTAATTTTCTAATTTTCAACAAACTCCCAATCATTTGTAAGCAAATTAAAAAAATGTTTTTACCTGCACATGATTGGATGATAGAAGTCAGCAGAGCTTCATTACATTCACTAAGCTAAGGGGAAATTCCCTTGCAAAATTACCAGCTTATTTGACTTTAGTAAATTAAACCCATTAGGGTTCAAAACACATTGATTTCACTTTTGTAAAAAAAAAAAAAAAGGAAAGGAAAAGCACAGGTGCATCCTAATGCTGTCTGTATACTAGAAATATGGTTCCCTTGTGCCCAGAGAAGGCATTATGTGTCATTACTGAGGATGGGTGATGGAATTGAGGCTACAGCCAGGAAATGCAGCGACAAAGCAAGGAAGACGCACAGAGCTAAATCAGACACAGGAAAAGATTTCCCTGCCCCTTCCCACGCCTGTCAAACCAGAATAGGGAGAATTATTTTATGCACAAGGAATTTACTTCTATTAACTGGCTATCTCCAATTCCTATTGAACTGTACGGAAACCAAAAAGTGCAGAGCTTCTACACTGAGTTATAAGATTTTTTTTTTCTCATGCCTCTCTCTCTTGGTGTTCTCGGTTGCCAGGCAGGAAGCTCTGATCCATTCTGCAGAAGTGTTCACGCTCAACATGTTGGGTGCATGCACTGGATGCCAGGAGCTTTAGGCCCCTTTTACATGGGGCAGACTCTGTATTTCGCATCTGCCTGCTCAGCAAGGATCTCCACTGATCCCCGCTGAGCAGGCGGGTGACAAGTCCGTGTCTGCTCCACTATGCAGAGAGGAACACAGACACAGTTCCGCTGTTCTCTATAGGGCAGTCTGATAGGAACAATCATGCGATCTGATCCGTCGGACGAATGAGGAATGGATCCCTCATCCGTATGTTTTTGGCAGACAGAATGGGATCGGATGCCAACGGGTGTCAGCGGCACTGCTCCATAGAGAACAATGGCTCGTCTGGGGACGAGGTAAGTAACTTTGCCTGAAAAACTGACAGGCGGACCTGATCGGACCACCCGTGTGAAGCAAGCCTTAGGGTCAGATACCTGCCTGACAGGTGCCCCAGAAAGCAACAGGGAATCTGCGGGGGAATATCAGGATTGATTGGCTGGGTCCATTAGTATGCTAGGGTTAAACATTGAATGACCGTTTCTACTTAACTTCAGTGTCACAATGGAATTGATTTACAAACATATGTGCCAGTAATATTTGCATTTTTGTTGCATATGGTTGGATGATTGAATTGAACATGGTTTCACCATATTCACTAAGTTAACTAAACATATACTACACACAAGAATCCATACTCCAAAAGACTCCAGTGCTCACATAACTGTAGCATTTAAACATGAATACATAATATAGAGAGCATTCACACCACCCCCTGCCCAGAGGAGCTTACACTTTAATGTTTCTATCACAGTCACACTTCTATTTAATCTTTTCCATTATAGGTGACCAGCCCCCACCCACAGCACAGTGACAAGCTAATCACTGGCAGTCACTGGGCAGCCAATCAGTCTATGTATGTGCGCCGTTCAGCGCACATACATAGACTTTTAGGAGCAAGCCCTGGAGAAGAGCCCCAGGTACGCATCGGACCACCCACAGAGGCTGCAGGCGCCTGCAGATGAGCGATGTGGGACCCTCACTCAAGTATGAGCCGAGGAGGGCCTTTTTCAGCATAAAAAATGTGCTGAAAAACTCAGCTTATACTCGAGTATATACAGTAAATAACCCTTATTTGGGAAGCTCAGAGGACAACTCAACATATATATATATATATATATATATATATATATATATATATATATAAACAATCCTTTATTACAAATATACCTAAAACATACAAAAAAAACTACCTCACCCATAAAATCATAATTGGGCAATAATCAACAATATCAGCTGTGGGGAAAATGCTGTAAACCTCCCCCTGACATATGTATATACAGCATTATAGAAAGATATGCTAAAAACATTGAATCATCCAATGAAGGTATAGTCCATGCATGTATAAATCAAATATCCTTATGTATAGAAAGGACACTCCACCAATATATCAGAAAGCGGATTAATTCATCACAATGGATGGTAGACACAAAGTCCATAAGAGAAGCCTCTAAATAGAACCTCTGTGAGACCAAATCCTTTATACACACACCCAAAAATGGGCTATGACAAACATGGATTGTTGATGCTGGAAGACTCCATGGGAAGAGGTGGGTAATGATTGCCCAGTGTTAGCGTAGCATATCTTCATATAACATGGCACCCTCTATACATCCCAGATGGTAATTTGATCTTCATAAGCTAGTTTTCCACAGAGAGCAAGCTGAATATGGCGTACCATGTCATTGCCAAGTAAGGGAGACACCAGCTCAGTAAGGTAAAGTCCCAAGCCATACAATGCCCAATTGAACAAGGTCATACTCAGCCATCACATGGATCTAGGAAGTCCCATCTTGACCAGGAGGCAGCAATGAGCCGCAAACCTATATCTGTGGGTCTATGGTCTCTTCAGTTGGTGGAAGTGTATGAAGAGAGGGGGGGGAGGCACCCCAGAAGCTGGTATTGTAAAGAAAACCAGAGCTAAATCACCTGATCAGTTTCACCGGTCATGCTGGCTGCATCAGAGATAAGGGAGTCCCTTAATTTGCAGGGATTTCCTCCCACTTCCTGTTTGGGACACAGATGGCAAAAAATGATGAACCAACAGGGGTTACAACCCTCACTTTTACTCTATCTAAAACTATGAAAAAAAGTTTTAAGTATAGTTCTACTTCAAAAGCTTTGTGTATATTTACTGAAGTATTCCAGGCATAAGCCAATCCACCTGTCCCACAAGCTCTAACGTGTAGACTCTATGAATAAGCTCTGAGGGAATGAAACACGTTAGAGTTTGTGGGACAGGTGGATCGGCTTGTGCATAGAATACTTCTATAAATATACAGTGATGGAGAGTGGCTTCTTTTCTTTTGGAAGCTTGCACCCATTGTCGGAGGAGTTAAGGGCTTGCATATTCAACATGCATGGCCAGCTAGGACTGTGCACACTGAACCTCAGTGTCCAATCATAAAGATGTATGGCTTTGTACTTTGTAAACATTTGTGCCCATGCGGGCCTGTAGGTTGGGCGCATCGGATAAATATTTGCTACAACAGGGACAGCCCACAATAGCATCTATGTAGAAGAACCTGGGCCAGATTTCCATCTCTAGAGCCTGTTGTCACTCAACCTTTGGAGTACATTGGAGTTCCTGTCTTAGGATCATTACTTTCACACAGAACATTTTCTCCTTTTATAGGTCTTTGGCTGAGGTTCACACTATTGTGTGACAAAGTGTGTTGATGAATTTTTGCTTATTAAAGAGGAAGTAAACCCTGATGTGTTTTACTTCCTCTTCGATGCTCTAAATCAGTGGTTCTCAACCCTGTCCTCAAGTACCCCCAACAGGCCATGTTTGCAGGTTTTCCTTTATCTTGCACAGTTGCTTTAAATTAGAGTCAATGGCTTGGTATTTTGGACAGCTATTCTATCTAAGAGAAATTCCCAAAACATGGCCTGTTGGGGGTACTTGAGGACAGGGTTGAGAACCACTGCTCTAAATGACCCTGCAATGTAAAAGCATAATAGCCTAGTATACATCACATACTAGCCTATTATGTGACACTTACCTGTATTGGAAGCCCATGCTATCCCCGCTCCAGGATGCATCTATCTTCGCCCCTCTTCCTTCCGGGGCCGCGGACTCCGGCTCTGTGATTTGCCGGAACCACATGATGTCACTCCCGCACATGCACACGGGAGCTGCCAATTGTGGCACAATGTCAGTGAAGGAAAGGCACGGAGGCCGTTTCTTCACTGCGCATGTACCCGATGACGTGGGCACATCACAGTAAACTGCAGGTTTAGGATATATGCAGGGAACCTACAGGCAAGCCTTATTATAGGCTTACCTGCAGGTAAAAGTGGTTGTCATGAGTTGACAACCACTTTAACGCGCATTGTGTTAGATCAGCTCATTCATTTGAATGGGCCCCTTAGTGCACTGCAACACATCAAAGGGTGCATGCCATTTTTATTGAAAGTCAGTACATAGCACATGGTAGTGCATTACTGTACGTTGTGGTGTGTTAAAACACACATGCGTTGCCAGGGTGCGTTGAGGTGTCATTAAGAATAAATGGCACTGACACACCAAACCACGTGCTCTCAAGCATTGCGATAACAGGAGATCTAATGTGTTCATTCCCACAGCACAGAGATGTGAACACAGCCTTCAAATTGCTGTATGATGATATAAAGTAAAAAATAACTTTAAAAAATTATGCATTTCATTATACTAGATGGGGAAAATGTGTGGCTGATAATTATGTAGAGGATATCCACCACTTTACCTCTGCTGCTTATAAGCACATGATAAATCCCCTCTTTTTATTTCCTCTGAGGATACCTTTCAATGAACTTATGAAGAACCAATTTGCATAGGTAGGACAGACGGTGAGGGTGACATTGTAAACATTTTTATTTTGTAAAGTACATCCATTAACCTTCCTGGTGGTATGATTATGTCAGATTTTTGCATCTCAAAGCGGTACATTGTTTCGCATAGTAATTTGGTGTTTTATATTGCAGGCATGTAATTCATAGGAATAACTCACTTAAATCTGTCCAAACAAGAGTCTAGTAGACATCCCGGGTGTGATAAATTTTGAAACAACAAAATCATAAATTATAATATAATAAATAACTATAAATAATTATCAAAAATTATAATATAATAATAATAATAATAAAATGTTTTCAATAATTTAAGTCAAATACATTGAAATTTGCTCAGTTGCAGAATTGTCATCACTTTCAGTTTCTGATGATAAATTTCCCCAAAAATCAGTATCACTCAATTCTGCAAATAATTCTTATTTACTATCAAGTTTTCTAGCTGCTCAAAAAACGCTTTTGACGTAAAGGGACGCTTTTTGGTTGCCATGGACGTTCTCAAGTTTCCAGACAGAAAGAATGACATAAATAATATAAAAGTACATGCAGGGCACTGGACAAAGCACTAGGGACAAAAGGGATGTGAAATGATTTGATGCAGTAATGTAATCTTACAGATTACAGTGTACTGTATGTGTTATGTGTGTTTTTCACTTTTTGAATATGACGCCGGGCTCCACCCCCTATGGGATGCGACGCTCGCAGGGCACATAATATAACGGGCGGAGGACACAACCCACGTACACAGCGGGGGAACATCGCAGGATCCTGGGGACAAGGTAAGTAACTTTGCCTGGATCCAGTGATGCGATCCCAAGTGTGACTCGGGGTTACCGCTTTTGGTAATGAAAACTCACCGTGAGCCACACTAGGGAATACCGCTAAGGAGGTTAAAGTGATATTAAAGGCAAGTTAGTTTTTTTTTAAATAAAAGTTATACTTACCTGATCGGTGCAGTGGTTTTGCACATAATAGCCCCGATCCTCCTCTTCTCGGGTTTCCCGCTGGCGCTCCTGGCCCCTCCCTCCTGCCAAGTGCTCCCAGAGCAAACAGCTTCCAAACAGCACCTGGCCTGTCTCAGCCAATGAGGAGGGAGAGTCCCCAAAAAGCCGAGTGTCTCGTGCACATCCCTGGATCGCAATGGGGTTCAGGTAAGTATTGGGGGGGACACTGCACACAGAAGGTTTTTTTACCTTTGTGCATATGCATGAAGGTAAAAAACCTTGCGCCCTTAGAACCACTTTAAGTACATAGTGAGCTACTGCCCTAAACTTTCCAGGAACCATCCCAGGTTTAAGAGATATGATACACCTGTTTTGTCTGGAAATTGATTTTAAACCCGAGTTCATTTTGCATGGTCTTTTTTCATTTACATTGACGATTGATTCATACATTGTTCCACATGAAGGAATATTTTTTTAAATATTGAGGCATAATGTAGAAGATGTTTTAGATTTTTTTTTGGTTTCCTGCATGTGTTTTGTGATTGCTTATTCAAAGAAAACGTCCTTTTATCTCACTTCCCTGCACGAGTAGATAGTCACCTTTTTACAATCTTATCATACTGAATCTCCTGGTTTTTATAAGCTAATATTTTTAGCGAGGAGAAAGATTAAGGCTTCATGCACATGGGTGCATTTGCCTATGCAGTATAAACACACTTCATATCTTTGGTGCCCGGAATGTACTGATGCTGCGTACAACCGCCCATAGACATGCATGGGTGAAGACAGCTGTACACTAGTAGGGTAATGTAGTGCACGCGCACAAATGTAATGTCCCAAATTAAGGGAAATAGGAAACACATTTAATACCAAATAATTTGACAAAGGACACACCCATGCCACTTTCTCAATCACATGGATCTTGAAGAATGAATACAAATAAAGCATCAAGTAAACCCATCAATGCATTTTTCCACTGCTGTTCCTTGTTTGTAGTTAACCAACACAATAATTTTATACTTTCTAAAATGTTTGTCCCAGTTCTCAGGCCAATGTCAACCCCATCTACAGCTCAAACTTTATATGCACACTTTCTTGATCACTTTCTTTTTTTTTTTTTTCAAATATCCGATCACTTTCTTACAGTTGAGGAAAGTTAAAAGATAGCTCTGGACCCATATAATTATTTTGCCAGGTATCATTCTCTTAGAGTGGATGTAAACCGATTCATGAAATTTTAGCTGGGTACATCTATCTGCAGTGTTTTCTTATCTTTCTCCAAAGCACTAAGTCCCGTGCCTTTCTCCTGCTCCCTTCTTCTGTTATCAGCATGATAACTTCTGACAAATTCTCCCACACAGGAGATAAAACCAGCCTGAAATTTGTGTCGGGGAGGTTGCTATAAATAGATTAGCAGAGAGCCAAGCTATTCACAGGACAGCTCTGAGAGTCTCTGCTTATATGGAGTGGGGGTGTGTGCCTTTCCTCCAATCAGCTGTCTTGCCTGTGTGCCCAGACATTACTTCCATTGCTGAACAGAAAGAGAAAATCCTTAACACGATCTGAACTTTCTAATGGTTGTAAACAAAGCTGAAGACAGCAGATATGCATGTAAAACCTATGTAGGGAAATTTGTTTCATCTGTGTGTATCTTCTGAGGCTGTTCACTTCATTGGGTATATGTGAGGGTTTACCAGGGCCGGTATAAGGGGGGGGGGGCAGAAGCCCCCCCGGGCGGCACAATTTCCTGGAGGAAGGGGGGTGCAGGTGAAGTGTCAGCAGCATGCTGCTAAAACTTTGCTTGACAACAAGCATTGTGACTGATTACCGTCGGACGTGCTACAATATGGGAGAAGCAGAGCTGCCTGCAACGATGTGCTGAGTGCGATCCTGCACCTGGCACAAGCATGGAACCAGCCCTTCACTTCCCTGTCAGGCAGAGCCACGGAGTAATCTCCGCCCGACAGGCATTTCCTAGTCCCGGCAAGGTGTCATGTCATCAAGAGGCCGGCCGGGAGGCAGGATGGAGAGGACCATAGAGTAGAGGAACCAACCGCGCTGTATATTGATCAAGTAAGCAGATGGGCATATGCAGAATATTTTGATAACTCTGAGGGGAGCTGAGTGGGGGCTACTTAATTATGAATGGCATTGTAATATGCATCAATAAGGGAGTTTATGTACTTTCACTGGTCACTGATGCATTAATGACCAGTGGCAGTTTCTTATCCCCGTTGTGCTGCATTAGTGGAACCAGTGTCAGTGTTAATTAACCCCTATATGCTGCTGTATGAAGCGGTTTATAAACACTGACACTGGTACCACTAATGCAGCACAATGGGTTTAAGAAACTGCCACTGGTCACTAATGTATCAGTGACTAGTGAAAGTACATTAACCCCTTCTTGCTGCATATTACAAATACCATTCATAATTAACCACTCGCCAACCCGCCGCATATACTGCGACGGGGCAGCAGCTACAGGCACTGCGACGTACCTGTACGGCGCTGCCTGTTTCGGGCACATGCCGGCAGGGGGGGGCGCAGTTTGCCAACTTCGCCCAGGGCACTGGATGACCTTGTCCCGTCATTGGGGTTTACATCCACTTTAAAGTTTTGAAGATTGTAAATGATCTGATTCCTGGGCAGACAGCTTCTATATCCCAGAGTATCTCCACACTTTTAGTGTAGCTTGTAGTGTAGCAAAACAAAAATTGAAATAGGTGCGCCACACCACTGCTAAGAGGTCCAGATCCAATGTTATACCAATAAAAGTCAATCTAGAAAATATCCAATGCATTTTGGGAGTCCAAGAGTGCTCAGTTCATAAGGACTAGAAAGAACATAAGAAGATCTCCATATCCATCTGATATGAATACAATATCCCCTCCTTGTATAGGTATGCCAGGGCTGCGGAGGGGATATTGTATTGATATCAGATGGATATGGAGATCTTCAAATATTTTTTCTAGCACTGATGAAGGGAGCACTCTTGGACCCCCGAGAAGCATTAGCTACTGTTTGGCTTGTACCCCTGCCCTTAATCAGAATTAAGGTTGTATCTGGACCTCTTATCACTGACCATTTTCTTGGCGCTCCCACCCAGATCAGGCCCATTTTATAGGAGGCGCCACCCCTAATATAAGAACTAACCACTCACTGTTTCAATCCCCTCAACTAATACATTTTTCCATTACTACACATGCTTAGTAACTCAAATAAGGGTGATGCTGTGGTCTTCAGACACAACCTAGAACAAATATCTGAGGTGTTTAGCAACTGTGTAGTTGAGAGCTGGATAAAGTGGTTAGTGCAGTATAAACAGTTTGAGTAGTTAAAGTGGACTTTCCACCTATAAATTAAAGTGGTAATAAACCACACATTATTATTATTTTTTTTTAAACCTGCAAGGTAAAGGCATAATGCGCTAGTATGCGTCGCATACTAGCACATTAAGAAATACTTACCTTAGAACAAAGCCATCCTGCAGCGTGCTGTCACCTCTGAGAGGGCTTCCATCATCACCCGGTCTTCCTTCCGGATTTGCATGCCCCGGCCGGCTGAGTGGCCGCTTCACAATGACGTCACTCCTGCGCATGCACGCAGGAATCACAGACCGTGGCACGGGGCTCTGAAGGGACAGCAGGGGTATGCTGTCCCTTCAGAGCGCATGCACCGGTGACATCAGTGCATGCAGTGTGAATAACTCCTAAACCGTGCAGGTTTAGGAAATATTCACGGTACGGGGAGGTTGCAGGATGACAATGACTACATCACTCTTATTTAACCAAGCAGTAAGGAAGCAAGTGATTATTTAAGAGCGAGGAGGGAGAATGAAAAGAGGCAAAGTTGAAAATTTGGCTTTAAATTGTACATTGATTCAAGTCATACAACAGACCCAAAAGATGGACATTTGAGCAGGAAAGCGGGACAAAGGGATTAAATGACAGACAGTTGGAAGTTATATTTAATAATACAATTTGGTAAATGTGTCATGGTGGGGCTGTATTCTTTTAACCCTTAGATTTTTCACAGTATTTTATGTAAGTATATAGGCAAGTTGCCTACAGGAATACGGTTTTGGTTAGTGACTGGCCCAGGCTGGGGGAAAAGAGTTAATGTGTGTGCTGCTGTTGGGCTTTTTGGATCCAGCCTACCCACTGAAGTTATAAATATGGGGAAAGTCTGGGTTCGAGGGAGTCTCGGATCACACATGCTGTGATTTCTGTGGTCTAGAACTGCTGCACTTTGTCGTCCGTTGGAGACACCAGAGTTCCAGGGATCTACCAGCACTTGGAGGACACCAAGGTGGACTACTACCTTGTGGAGGTATGCCTGGGAAACCAATCAGTCATAGTTAAGGTCAGGATATGGACATTGTTCATGTTCAACTGTATTGCCAGAAACTCTTTAAGTAAAGTTGCATCAGCTGTTCTAAGCCTGGTCTGAAGTTATTAAAAGGGGTGCATGTTGGTCCTGGCGTATTCAAAACATCACTCAGTAAGGCACATGTGGAGTATAAAGCAGACCTACAACAAAAGGTCTACTCAGCAAGTCAAGTGGAAGGAGTTGCTATGGGTAACCAAGAACTAGTGCAAAGTACATTGCAGCCAGCCGTGCAGCGTGGTACCTGGTATAGGTGACGGGTCCTCCAGTAGCAAGGGGGTCTACATTCTGGCTCAACAGAACAACCGGAACTGAACCTACATTACAGAGATCCATGACCTGGTCACATGGGTATGGAGAAGTGCACGCATGAAGTCCACGTTAGGTGCACGGCGGGACCCCATTCTGTCACTGGGAGTGAGATGGCAGAGGTACGCTGGACTGGTGGAGACGGCACAGGCACGGCAGTGTCCCTCCAAATTGCAATATACATCAGGCGATAGTGTGTAGTGACACAGGACAACATTTTCAGAGAAACTCTCTGCATTTATTACTGAATACACTGTCACTCTAAGCCCCCATTCACACTGCATGCAAGTTTAAATATGCGCGACTTCACTTGAAATCACACAATTTCAAAGCCGTATGCCAGAGCAAATTCAGATGCGACTTGGCTGACATCTGTGTGGCTTCATGCACAGATGTCACACCTATGCCAGTCACATCTGAAATCGCCAAAATTAGTGGAGGAACTTTTCCGTGTGGCACCGCAAATTTGGCATTTTGAACAGATCCGTGGCGGACAAAAGGGAGTAACTTGTCATGCGATTTGGACCCCTCAAATCGCATGATAAGTCGCACCGGTGTGAACGGGGGCTAAGTCAGTGAACTTAATGTTAGACTTTCACATGACAGCAGTCCTTGCCTAGTTGTTGGGCATTGGTGAGCACGTGCACAGCAAAAGGTACTCCCATGTGCAGGGTCACTAATTCAGTTACACCACATCAATACCAAAGTGTCCCTGGGGGCACAAAAAGATTACATTTTAGAGTAAGGAAAAATAGGGAAAATATGGTACTAAATAGGTACGTTCAGTTTTGCAGACAAATGAGTGAAGAGGTCAGGTGGATTGGCTGTTCTGCCATAAATACTTTTAAAGCGGTAGTAAACTGCTGTTTTTATGTTTTTAAATCCTGCAAGGCAATTCCATACTGTGCTAGTGTGCATAGCATACTAGCACATTATGTGAAACTTACCTTAAAACGAAGCCCTCCAGCGAAGGCGCTTCCATCTTCACCCGGTCTTCCTTCTGGGTTTGTGAACTCCACCTGTGTGAGTGGCCAGAGCTGCGAAGACCCCACTCCTGTGCATGAGCGTGGGAGCCGCCCTTCACGGCACAGGACTCTGAAGGAACAGCACGGTATGCCTTTCCTTCAGAGTGCATGCATTGGTGACATCACTGGCTACATCAAAAGTAAGTTTCTCATAAACTATGCATGTTTAGGAGGTATTTACTGTACCTATAGGTAAGCCTTGCTATAAGCTTAGCTATAGGTAAAAGTCAAGCATGGAAGTTTACTCCTGCTTTAAATCAAGTTAAATGACGAACATAGAAATGAGATATAAATTTCGATACAACAACCAACCAATTAGATGGTACTATTTGTTTCTTTCTGGGTAGTAATGATGTAACTGTTACCACCATATGCGTTTGTGGCAAGATATGGGATGATATCATTAGTGGATGCCATCACAGGAGCAGAGATTCCACTGCTAATTGCTCTGACCATAATGGAGATAAAACAATTAACTCATATTGAGTGGGGCAGCAATATAGGTGGTGTTTCTTTTACTGAAATATTTATCTCAATGAATATTTAATGGACTGGACCTTAGAGCGTTTATGGAGCAGGTGCTGCTGGAACTCCTTTCAACAATATGTAGAGAAAGTAGACTTCAGATCCGCCTGTACATTAGCGCTAATGAGGGTAATCCACTTTACTGTCTAATGACTGTGAAAGATATCACTGACCTTGATAAATTATGACTTTAAACAGAAAAGAGATGGATAAAACAAAATTTTAATTATTTCAACAGGGAGGCTTCCTAAGCTGGAGCAAATAGGAAAGACAGAAGGAACACCACGTGTACCCTTCCCCTTGTATATTTTCCTTCCCACGATGATGCACCTCATAGCAGAATTTTAAATAAATTAAGTGTAAAGGAGGGATCTGGGCATGTCATGTCTCATTGGGTGATGGAACTACAAGAATATCAAATATGAAAATATTTTATAGACAAATATGACCAAAAATGTCTTTACACATTCCTTTACACTTCCAGTACCCTGAGCTCTGCTCCTCGACATAATAATTTTATTCTAGGGCTTGTCTATCTACCTTCATACCCATCAGGAAATGTTTCAGCAGGAAATTCAATAGATATTTGTCATAGTGACACAACTATTCCAATGCTGTAGATAGCAATAAAATGCCTTCAGTGACCATAATCCATACTTGGCCACAAAATCCTTTCTTGGCCACAAGTGACACAAGAACAAGGAGAGTGGTGGCATTTTTATCTCAGTGTCACCTGGTAGTTAGAAGTACAGGGGTAATTCCTGGAGGGAGGACTTTAGCTTTAAGAACATTTTTGTAATTTGCCTGCTATTCTTTAATGAAAAATTGTAAACTTATGTAAACCTCCCCCCAGACACAATGCAGTTGGGTAATGCTGACCGTTAAGCCTACTCCCTTAGGCTGGATTCACACCTATGCATTTTTAGTGCTTTTTGCATTTTACGGATTTGCACTGCAGTCTATTTAACGTGGATTCCTATGGAACACATTTTGCAGTGCAAATCTGCATAATGCAAAAAGCACTAAAAATACATAGGTGTGAATCCAGTCTTAAAACCCCTACCAGTCAGCACTGGCTGAAGCATCAGGAATGTCTCACCTTCTTGTTCCATTTAATGATATACGGGATATACAGTATATGTAAATGTTCTAATATAAGTTTTTCAACATAATTGATGAAGGATATGACAAGCTGTTCATCTTTGTTATCAGCCATACACAGCCTACTACAGGCGGACTATGCTGTCATAAGGCTTTAAAACATATCCTCGGGAGTATAGTTTTATCCGACATATCTTCAGCTTCAGCAAGCTTTAGAAACTTTTTCCATTTATATTTGAGTCTGCTATTAGTTGCTCCTTTGAATACTTGTAATATGTTTATTACATTTAGGGATCCTTCAAGCTGTCATTGTGTATACATCTAAAACTCCTCTCCCCTGGGTCCGGCTTGCAGTGCAGTAATTTAGCTTTTCACCATAAATTTCAGATTTACAGTCTACTCTTGGCACAGGCCTGCATGCGCCGTACATCAGTGCCGGAACGCTGGTTAAAGACCTCTGGATGTCCTTGTGTTTTTTTTATTATATATTTCTTATACATAAACAGTAGGGAAACATTTAAATTGTTCAATTTTGATGAATATGTTTAGGCTTGTTTAAAAAATTACAAATAGGACATGGCAGAAATTATTATTTTTTTTTTTTTAATTTTACTTATTTTCAGTTTTGTTCTACTATGCATATACAGACTTTTAGGCTGGGTTCACACCTATGTGAATTGGATGCGGCTTACACCGCATCCAATTCGCAGGACACTTGAAAACACATTGTTTTCAATGTGTCCGGTTCGCATATGTGCGGTGCATTCGCTCTCCGCATTGCACAGAAAACGTGTGCATTTTCTGTGCAATGCAGTGCGAATTTCCAGCCCATTATGTTCAATGGGAACACATCTGACACACAGATGTGTTCCGCACTGAACGGGAATCTTTCCCCCTGCTCGTGGCCCCTCCCTCACCGGGCAACTGTTGCACTGTGAGAACGGACAGGAGCCGCCGAACGGTGACTCCAGTCCTTCTCACAGGCAAACAGGCTGGAATTTGCACCGCTATGGTTTGAATCCAGCCTAAAGTATCCAAATGGCTGAGGATTGTTAAAGCGGTTGTATACCCTCCTTTTTGACTTTTACCTACTGGTAAGCCTATAATAAGGCTTACCTGTAGGTAAAATGAATATCTCCTAAACCTGCATAATTTAGGAGATATTCGCCCTTCTTGCAGCCGCTGACGCTACGGCGCATGCGCCGTGAGGTCCTGACGAAGGTCCGATGCATATCGCTGAACCTTGCCATGGTGCCGGAGCTGCATACCCAGAAGGATCCCCCGAGGGAATATGTCGGCTCCCTCTGCGGGGACCGAGCGGATCCATCGGAGCTTCGTTCTGAAGTAAGCATTTCATAATGAGCTAGTATGCAGTGCATACTAGCTCATTATGCCTTTCCCTTACAGTTTTTTTTTTTTTTACTTGTATACAACCGCTTTAACTGTTAGCTTGTTGTTTTGAGGGAACTATAGACACATATATGTCTCATAGGCAATTATGAATAACTTTAGTCTACTGCAGTCAGACCACCATATCAACAGTCAAGTACAATCTGAACCTTTTATAGTAAATAACCTTTTTTTGAGTAACTGAATGGGACGTATACGATAACTTATTATTTAAGTTACTTTTAGTATTTTACTGTCTCACCTTAAAGCCCAAATCCACGTTGGACAAAGCATAGCACAGTGGTGTAGTGGCTACCTATCTGCCTGGCAGTACTTGGGTCATTGGTTTGAATCCCAAGGATGAAATACCTGCCTGAAGTTTGTATGTTCTCCCTGTTCTTGTGTGCGTTTCCTCCTGCACTCCAAAGACGTGTTAGGATGTTACGAGTTAGGGACCTCAGATTGTAAATGGCTCGAGGGCAGGGACTGATGTGAATGTACAATATATATATATATATATATATATATATATATATATATATATGTAAAGTGCTGTGTAAACTGTTGGTGCTACATAAATACCAATTATAAATAAATTAAATTGTCCTGCTGTAATTAAAGTGTTACTAAACCCACAACAGTAAAATTAGTCTGTATATGCAGTAAAGCATGCTTGTTATACTCACTGTGGAAAAGTGGTTGTCTACCCAAGGGAAGAAAAAAAACCAAAACAATAACCTGCAAGGCAAAGGCATAATGAGCTAGCATGCACCGCATACTAGCCCATTATGAAATTCTCACCTTAGATCGTTAGATCGAAGCTCCCGCAGGAATATCTCCTAAACCATATAGGTTTAGGAGATATTCATTTTACCTACAGGTAAGCCTTATTATAGGCTTACCTGTAGGTAAAAAAACACTTTTTTGGGTAGACAGCCGCTTTAAGGGGTTAATCCTCTGCATTGTGTAAAAAGGCTGTTTGATCCTATCTTCCCTAATCCTCACCTTCTTCCACTGTTCCCAATCCGTTTACTGATAGAACAGAGGCTAGGAAACAAGCTGCACATGCTCAATTTATTGTGTATTGCTAGATTTTTTTTTTTGTGGGAGAGTGCATGTGATCAGCACAGGGCCAATCAGCACTGTCCAGAAAGAGGGTCAGGGGTCCTGCAGCCGCATAGGACAGTCAGAGTAGTATACAAACTCCTATGAGCTTTAACCAGACACTGAAAGAAGTCACAAGACCTCTCTAACTGCTGATGAGAAAAGGTATTTAGCTGTTCATATGTACTAAAATAATTGCACTTCCATATTCTGTGTGAGACCAGATATAGTGAATGCAGTGTCCTGCATTTAGCAACACTTTAAAATGTAAACTTCTATACTCACTCTTTTCCAGGCTGTCCCCTATAGACTCTCACTACTCCTGTGGCAGTCCTCTTCTGAGTTGAAGCATACAAGTGTCCTTCAACTCACTTCTTGTGAAACTAGAGCGTCAAGCTCACCTCTTTGCTGAACTCAAAAGAGAGTGCTGTAGTAAGTAGTACTGATGTTGCGATGTTGGGCAGTATTAATGTTGCTCTGCTCATTACACCATTTAGGATCTACCCACCACCTGAAGAACCTGCTTGGTACAGCCGCATAGGCTTTAATGGGGCAGTTATATGGCTGTGTTTCAGCCCCTTAGAAGTCCACGGGGCTAAACAGCGTTGATGAGGATGACTGATTGTGAGCAGGCAGAGGGATGTTGACAATGCCACAGGCCTCAGATCTGTATACTCCATATAGGGATTTGTGGATAGGGGGGTGGGGGGCTACACCTGCTCAGGGCCTGTATTTACAGCATTTAGGATCTCCTTACCACCTGAGGAAGATGAAGGACAACGGCACCTGTAACATGACTTTGCCACCTGCCTGGTTTGGTCCCATAGGCTTCTAGGAGGGCAGGTAGATGGTTGTGTAGCTACCCATACAAGTTCTTGAGGCCAAACAGGGTAGGGGAGGATGACTGATCGAGAAGCAGGCAGAGGGATGTTGACAATGCCATAGGCCTCAGAAAAAGATCTAAGTCTGTATAATCCATATAGGGATTTGTGGATGGGGGGTGGGGGGCTACACCCGCTCAGGGCCTGTATTTACAGCATTTAGGATCTCCTTACCACCTGAGGAAGATGAAGGACAAGGGCACCTGTAACATGACTTGGCCACCTACCTCGTTGAGTCCCATAGGCTTCTAGGAGGGCAGGTAGATGGCTGTGTAGCTACCCATACAAGTTCTTGAGGCCAAACAGGGTAGGTGAGGATGACTGATCGAGAAGCAGGCAGAGGGATGTTAATAATGCTACAGGCCTCAGATAGAGGTCTATATATATAAGTATAGTGATTTTAGGGGTGGGGGGTGGACCACACCTACTTAGGGGAGGATGGGGGCAAAAAGATAAGGAAACTTTCTGGGAAGCTTTCTTTACCCTTTAAAAGGACATTCTTTTACCAACAAGATTGAAGTCCTCAGAAGCAAGTCTGTTGTCTATTAAATGACTGCTAATCGCCCCTTTTGTGTTGTTACACAAGCTCTCTATAAATGATGTGGCCGTTATAAGGAAATAAATAAGGCATAGTGATAAAATATGAAGTACAGCGTATGCAATTGCTTTCACGATTAGGCACTTGGGAATTGGTTAGCGATCGATAGCATTGGCTCTTCAGGCTGTATAAAGCTGTGGTTTGCACGGCTCAGCAGACTGGAGGAGGTAAGAGGCAGATGCAAAAGAGATTTCCAGTATGAAAACTAGAGTAACATATAACCATGGATATAGAGTGAAAAAGGGAAATAGATCAATAGCTGATATAAATTCTTATTTTGTATTCTATGTTTAAAGGGCTGATTTATTACTTAATCAATGATAAGAAGGGTACAGCGGTTTCCATCAGTTTGGTTTCCATGGTTACTTTGGGGACACAAAATTGGGACATAAAAACCAGAAAGAACCTGGAAGAGACAGAGTTTTAACCAGGCTCCCTGTAGAAATCAGATTTTGCTGGGCAGGTGGTAATTATATACCATGTTTGCAAGTCTTTGTAAGCCATCTGTGCACAATCATGGGACATTCACATTGAGATAAAGCATGCCCCAGAGAGGGAAGCCTGAACAACAAGACATGGGCACTACCCAAATCACAGTTTAGATTTTGGGCATGCATTATATCTGGATGCTTATTGTGTCACCAAAATGAATAAAATTGATACATGTGTTCGGATTAATTACTGTACACCAGTGGATTTAGAAATCTTACACGCTGAGGTATAGTTTACATTTGTTGTGTATATTCGTTTTATGTGACATAATCCAGGTGAAAAAGAAAGAGATGGGACAGCTTCTAAAATGAAATGTGATTACTCATACAACATAAGGCAGTGTTTCAGATCTTGGTGCCTTTAATAAAGTATTATTAAAACCAAAAAAGTAATATATTGGAGCTTACCAATCATTAGATGTGGTGGCTGCATTCGTTTTCTGTTTTTAGGCTTTTCCCCTGTGCTCACCTGGTGACTTGGCCAGTAACACACCTCCTATATTAGAGTGCCTTTGATTAGGATAGGGGAGCACAGGGCATAGCAGAGGGGAGAGTGTTAGAAGTACTAGCATATTTAGAAATACTAACAAACTGAAGCCAAACTCAAGCTCACATTTTATACCTCTAGTTTTTAAATAACAAACATGCTATACTTACCTGCTCTGTGCAATGTTTTTGCACAGAGCAGCCTTGAACCTCCTCTTCGGGGGTCCTACAAGGTGCACCTGGCCCCCCCCCCCCCCACTGAGTACCCCTCCCTAGCAAGCAACTTTCTAAGAGGGGTACTCATGCAGGCTCCGGGGGCCCACTGCCTGACTGCTGCGTTCATAGACACAGACAGAGGGGCTTTGTCCTGCACCCCGCTCCCTCATCATAGGATTTGATTGACAGCAGCAGGAACCAATAGCTCCTGCTGCTATCAGTCTGCCCTGTGAGGAGTGAGAGAGCAGAGAGAGCCACTGCTCTCGTGCACAGCGCTGGATCCAGACTGGGCTCAGATAAGTAGTAGATAGACAGGGGGGGGGGGGGGGTACTGGACACAGAAGGTATTTTACCTTAATGCAGAGAATGCATTAGGGGAAAAAAAAATCTTGAGGCTTTAGAACCACTCTAAGCCATCAAGACACTTACTCAAATTAAGACCTGAATTTAGAGATCACATTACCTTTAACCTTTTACTGGCTCTACCTCTTTTAGTCACACTCTTTCAAATTTGATTCTTCTGTAAAATGCACCAAACTGATGTAGCATGAAGCCCTGTTTAAAGAGTAGAACAGTGGACATGGCTATGATAGTGTTCCTCTCCATAGATGCCCAAGTAGTCTCTCCTTGGAAGTGCTATGCGCTGTGCAACACACAAGCACAATATGCACACCTTGAGGGACATTTACCAATCGGCTTCTAGGTGTTATTGTCAACACTTACCTTCTTCCCGCCCGCCGTATAGTAAAATGACGGATGGACGGGAGCACTCTAGTTCTGGGAGAATGTCACATGGTGATCAGTGGTGCGCCGTGTCTCTAAGACACAGGGCATCACCTATCACGGTAAGGCCTCATGCACACTGCTGCCTCTAAGCGGACGTTTAGAGGCATTTGGGCATTTTTTTCCAGCTGCCCCTGAACTCGTCTAATATTAAATGATCAATACACATGTACACAGGGTTGTTTAAGGTCGTTTCCAGGCAGTTGAGTTTAGAAGATTTTTTTGGAAAGCAAAGAAATGGGTTCAGACGCCAGTTCAGAGGCATTTGAAACGCCAAATGCCTGTAACAGCTTGTAAACGCGCCTAAATGCCTAACTCGCGTTTAGCAGCATTTTGTTTAGAGGCGTTTGTAATTTTAAAAAAAGAAACGCTTCTAGACGTGAACGCGACAAAACACCGCTAAACGTGGCTAAACCGCCGTCTTAAGCGTCGGTTACTAGCTGTCAAAAAGATCGTTCAGGGGAGGTTGAAAAAGCATACCATGTACATGTAGCCTAAAGAGCCTATAATGTAGGCTCTTTACCATGTGATGATCAGCTGTGTACAATCAGAGCTGACCACAGTGTAAGCAGGAAATGCCAGTTATTGGCATTCCTCTCTTCACGCTAACAGTAAGTGGTATTTCTCAGCGTGGACATCTGCACTGACAATCAAGGCAATGATCATCAGTGTCCTGATTATTAGTGAAGCCCCAACAGTGCCCACCAGTGCTGCCAATCAGTGCCCACAGTGCTACCTAGCAGTGCTCATCAGAGATGCCTATCAGTGCCATTTATCAGTGCTGTCTATCAGTGCCCATCAGTGCCGCCTATCAGTGCCTATCATTGTAGCCTATCCATGCCGCATATCAGTGTCCATAAGTGCTGCCTATCAGTGCCGGCGATCAGTGTGCTCATCGGTGCTGCATATTAGTGCCTCTTCATCAGTGCCCATCAATGCCACCTCATCAGTGCCCCTTAGTGCAACCTCATCAGTGCAGCCTATCAGTGCCTGTCAGTGCAGCCTCATCAGCGCACATCAGTGAAGGAGAAAAATTACTTATTTGCAAAATTTTATAACAGAAGAAAAACTTTTTTTCAAAATTTTCAGTCTTTTTGCATTTGTTTAGCAAAAAAATAGAAAAACCCAGTGGTGATTAAATACCACCAAAACAAAGCTCTATTTGTCTCAAAAAAATTATTTTTGGGTACAGTGTTGCATGACCGTGCAATTGTCATTCAAAATTAGACAGCGCTAAAAGCTGAAAATCGTCCTGGGCAGGAAGGGGGTAAAAGTTCCCAGTAGACAAAAGGTTAATTGAACAAGCTGATAGGTTACTATGCACAGTCGCACCAGATTCTGTGTACACCAGTTTTAGTAGCCCCCCCTTGTGACTAGGTATACCCCTTATCCATCAGGTACCCATGTCTGATTTCAGATTTTAGGAGAGCAAGCTATAAAATTGGGCAGTAGCCAAACAAGCTGAATAAATGTTATTTTTCTATTACTCAATATTATATCCAAGTTGAATTCTGCGTGGGCACCAGGGAATTTACAGTATCCTTATGTAAATAATGTTGTTTCTGTGTTAAGCGCTCTCTCAGGGAATGCTTAAGATTCCGTATATATTGGTTTTATGAGATTTACATATTAACTAAGCTGTGACCTTCCCATACACCCTCAGAAAACAATAATTTAAAAAAGATAAAATCAATAATCTCCGAAGCAGTGCTTTACAAATTTCATGGCTCTTCATATTAAAGTCGTATTTCAGTCCAATGAGTCATCCTTTATGGTTCCTGTATGGTACTCACGCTATACCTATGGAAATTCCACATTTCCTTCTGGGGTGTCAGGCAGATGTCATGGACAAAACCATTTTCTATGCTAAATGTTGTTTTGTTTTCTCCCTCTGACAATATATATCAGCCCTGGCATTGGTGTTTAGCCCACATTTTAACCAAATGTATTGCTAGCTTCTTTGTAAAATGTAAATGGTAAATTATCAATAATCATTTAATGTGTTGTAGGTGCAAATTTGTAAAAGCATTTGTTTATTAAAGTGGAACTTGGGCAAGATAACATATGTGTTGCAGGCTGTCACAAGTTTTAAAGTCTTAATTCACCATTACTTACTTTTCCCAAAAACATCCCTATGCATTGCAGAGTACTATGAGAATGTCCAGCATTCTGCAACAGTGAGAGCCGTGACTGCTTAAAACCACTTACCGACCACCTAACTGTAAATGTTCGTCATTACTTTGACGTTAAATACCGGGGTTATGGCAGCAGCTAGCTAGCTGCCATAACCCTGGTATCTTTTTTTTCGTTAGGAGGCAAAAATGCCCCCACTTGGCTCTATGCCCTTGGAGGACCGGAGCGACATCTGACATCACTTCCTGTTCTTGGGCTTAAAGAGATTATTATTATTTATTTATTTTAAATCAAAGTGTCATTTTTTTTCTAATATATATATTTATATATATATTATTTTTTTTTTTTTTTTGCTTTTAGGGGTAAATGAGAGATCTGGGGTCTTTTTGACCCCAGATCTCTCAATAAAGTGGACCCTGTCATGCTTATTTCTACCACAATGGATATTTACATTCTTTGTAATAGGAATAAAAGTGATCAAAAAGAAAGAAAAAAAAGGGACAGTATAAAAATGCAAGTATGCGCGCAAGTGAGCGCATACGTAAGTCGCGCCCACATATATAAGCAGTGTTCAAACCACGCATGTGAGGTATCACCACTATAATTAGAGCAAGAGTAATAATTCTAGCACAGGACCTCCTCTGTAACTCCAAACAGGTAACCTGTAAAAATGTTTAAAGCGTCACCTATGGAGATTTTAGGTACTGTCGTTTGTCGCCATTCCAAGAGTGTGCAAAATTTTAAAACATGACATGTTAGGTATCTATTTACTCGACATCATCTCTCACATTATACAAGAAATTGGGCTAACTTTACTGTTTTGTTTTTATTTTAATTCAGTTGCCTCCCTGGTAGTATTCCCGAGCAGGGCTGGTGCAAGGATTTTTGGCACCCTAGGCGAAACCTCATTTTGCCGCCCCACTTGGCTCCACCCTCTTTTCCCTGCCCAGCCTGATCAGCGCCAATGAATTGCAGCCTCTCCAGCACCTATCAAATACAGCTTCACCAGCGCAAATCAATACAGCCTCACCTGTGCCCATCATATAGAGCTTCACCAGCACCAATCAATACAGCTTCACCTGTACCCACCAAATACAGCTTCATCTGTGCCCATCAAAAACAGCCTCACGGGGGTGGGGGCAGAGGGGGGTATTTGGCAGATCAGTCACTATTTCTATACACATTTGCAAATGGTATGTGATAATACAATCTCATTATCTCAGTCAGACAGTGTCAGTTTTTACATGAATCAATGCAGAGCAGCCAGTGACAGATCAACAGTGGCCAGGCGCCCCTAGGCGGCAGTGCGCCCTAGGCGGCCGCCTACTTCGCCTAGTGGTAGAGCCGGCCCTGTTCCCGAGTGTGGCTTGGGGTAAATTTCCATTACAAATAGCGATAACCCCCGAGCCACACTCGGATCACATCGCTGGATCCAGACAGTGTTACTTACCTTGTGCCCTGGATCCTGTGATGTCCCCCCGCTGTGTCCAAGGGTTGTGTTTTCTGCCCGATGCCTCTGTGATGCCGGGCTCCATTCCCTGCGAGCGTTGCATCACATGAGGGCAGAGCCTGGCAGCAAATTCAAAAAGTGAAACACACAGTAAACCTACAGTACATTGTAATCTGTAAGATTACATTACTGTATCAAATCATTTCACATCCCTTTTGTCCCTAGTGCTTTGTCCAGTGCCCTGCATGCACTTTTATATCATATATGTCATTCTTTCTGCCTGGAAACTTGAAAACATCCATGGCCTCCAAAAAGCGTCCCTTTACGTCAAAAGCCATTTTTGATCAGCTAGAAAACAGCGATAGTAAAAAAAAATCATTTGCAGAATTGAGTGATACTTATTTGTGGGAAAATTCATCATCAGACACTGAAAGTGACGACAGCAACAATTCTGCAACTGAGCAAATTTCAATGTTTTTGACTTGATTACATTATTGAATAAATGTTATTATTATTATATTATTATTTTTGATAATTATTTAGAGTTATTTATTATATTATATATTTTTTTCTTATATGTATTATAATTTGTGATTGTGTTATTTCAAACTTTATCATACCCGGGATGTCTACTAGACTTTTGTCTTAAGTGAGTTATCCCTAAGAATTACAGGCCTACAATATAAAACGCCAAATTTCTATACGAAAAAATATACAGTTTTGAGACACAAAAATCTGACATAATCATACCGCCAGGGAGGTTAAAATGTATATTTCCCAAAAAAATTGTGCTTGAAAGATCGCTGCACAAATACAGTGTGACATAAAATATTGCAACGACCGTCATTTTATACTCTAGAGCAGGAATATGCAATTAGGGGACCTCCAGCTGTTGCAAAACTGCAAGTCCCATCATGCCTCTGCCTCTGGGAGCCATGCTTATGGCTGTCAGAGTCTTGCTATGCCTCATGGGATTTGTAGTTCTGCAACATCTGGAGGTCCGCTAATTGCATATCCCTGCTGTAGAGTCTCTGCTAAAAATATATATATAATGTTTGGGGTGCTAAGTAATTTTCTTCCAAAAAATACTGATTTGTACAGGCCTGGTCAGCAAGTGGTTAAAAAGTGTTAGCTGGACTTAGGGTTTAATTTGGATGGCCCTTACTTAAAATCCTTTTAAAACTACATGTCCATTAAAGACTTCCTTGTCAACAGGATGACCACACTGCTGTCCAACTTGACTGATGAATGAACAGTGTTGTCACATTGTTACAGGAAGTGGGGAAAAAAATGAATCTACTGGTGTGATCAAAAGGTAATACAACTATGTTACAGGGGTCGAAAACTGATGCGTAACATATAATGACAGCCTGCATTATATATGCCAGTATTTTTTGCCCATCATTACACTGTACTATAATATCCCTTAGGGTATAAACGCACTGTTGATTGACACTGAGCAACCCCATAAGCCCTCAAATGCCCAAAAATACTTCTAAAAAGAACACTACTACAGGAAAAATTCTGAGTTGCCAATCTGATGCTGTCTGGGTTCTTCAGTCTGCATTGTACAAAGCCAAGGGACTGACTTCTTGTGTCTGGATGCAAGCGGAGAATGCGTGTTGCCTGGCTGTGCAGGAGTAGGAGAGCCAGTTACTAGCAGGCCCTGTGGGGGTAGTGCTACACATAGAATGCATGACCTTTACAACCACTTAAAGAGCTGTCAGTCCTGATACAAGCAGTGGTCTGGCTCTTGGGGGAAGCAATGTAATTAATAAAATGCCTTGATGGGCATGATTGAGGCTGGGTTCACACTTATGCCAATTGGACGCAGGGAGTTTGCATGACAGGAGAGTGTGCCTGGCTCTCTATGGAGCCGGTTCACACATCTCCGGGGTGGCTGCGGAGCGAATTGCACAGGGGTCCTGTGCGTCTTTGGCTCAGTTTCAGGTCCGAATTAGGGGAAAATGTAGGTCTGATTCGTCCCTGAAATGGTAAATAGGGACGCACCAGACCCGTGCTGTCAGCTGCATCCATTTTTAGTGTGAACTCAGCCTGAAAGAATTGAAATCCAATTAATGAAAGGATAGATAGTAAGGCTGGGTAGGAAAGTGCTAAATGATGCTGGACATCCTCCAGCCAGGAAATCAGGTGAGCTCTATCTGACTTGCTGTAGTTTCTAATGCACACTGTGAGAGGCTCAAAGTGTACAGTGAAATCAGAGCAAGCAAATGCAGTACAAGAGAAGAGTCTGTACATCTATACAAGACTGAAAGTGGTTGTATACCCTTTACAACCACTTTAACCTACAGGTAAGTCTATAATAAGGCTTACCTGTAGGTTCCCTGCATACCTCCTAAACCGGCACAGTTTAGTTGAGTTATTCACTGTATACCCTGTCATCGGCACATGCGCAGAGAAGAAATGGCTGCCGTGCCGTTTCTTCACTAGCAATGTGCCATGACTGCCGGTGACGTCACGCGACTCCGGCCATTCACAGAGCCGGAGTCCGCGGCCCCGGAAGGAAGAGGGGCAGTCATGGACGCGGCCTCACCAGGGGACAGCGCTGGCTTTGATTGCAGGTAAGTGTCACATAATGGGCTAATATGCTATGCATACTAGCACATTATGCTTTACTTTGCAGGGAACTAAAGAGGAAGTAAAACCCTTCAGGGTTTACTTCCTCTTAAAGGTAAGGCTGGAGTTCCGCTTTAAATCTATGCAGCTCTTTCCTCTACTAATGTCCCTCTTTTAAATAAGATGCATAGATCTGTGGAAAAAAGGAAGATGCACAATTTACAGAAGTACTCTGAATTTATATAAGACTCTGTAAATTAAAATATTTCTTAATTAGACACCCATTGTATTTTTCATAACCGATGGTAAGAAGTTTGGTTTTCCCAAATTACTGCAGAAACAGGATAACATTTGGTGGGTGGCACCACTATATTAAAACAAAGACAAATGTGTTTTGATGATTTCAGTAAGCGTTTTTTTGTTCCTTTGATTATATCTGTAAATACATAAAAATGCGGTTTTGCACAAGAATCTGCAATGCTCTTTTAAGTGATAGCTATATGGAGAATGAGGTTTGCAAGGTTGTGTCTTTTGCCTAAACCTTTTGAAGCTATAAAAGTGTCCCTCTTGGCTATCTCGAAAGTGGAGAAGCATGCCAGTGGTCATTTTATTAAGTAGAACAGCCAAGTGAATCACCGCAGAAGTCCTACTATGAATACCAGCTGTGCACTAAATCACATTGGCCGCCAGGGCTTCCTGGTCATTGTATTACTCCATACCCAAGATTGTTCTTTCTTGTTTTTCAGACCGATAAAAGTAAAGGTCAGATCTTCCATGTCTATGAACTGTATTTAGTGAACTCATCATAGAAGTGTGTTCATTTATGCACTGACCATATAGATATATACATGACCATGAGCATTGTGTGGAAGCAGTTTATATTGTTATGTTGCTATTTTATTGCATTACATTATATTTTTATTATTACTACCATAGTAATATTATACTACAGGCGGTCCCCGGGTTACAAGCAAGATAGGGACTGTAGGTTTGTTCTTAAGTTGAATTTGTTTGTAAGTGGGAACAGGTACATTTTTTAAGTGTAGCTTCAGCCAAAAAAAATATTTTTAAGCTTTTTGGATAGCATAGAGAAGGGTTAACACCCCTGTAATGTTTGTTTTGCTGTCTGTGTTTCTGTTCAGAAGATTTCACCTCACTTCCTGTCCCAATGACAATTGGATTTTGAAAATTTTGGGTTGTTGTGGAAATAAACCTTGGTGATAAAGCTTCAGTGGAGATGCCTTTTTCCCATAATAACTCTTACAGGAGTGAATTTCCCGTCCTAGGGGGAGATTTCCTCTCACTTCCTGTTGTCTCCCTCCGTTTGTAAATAGGAGTCGTTCGGGGGGCGTGGTCCGGAGCCGCATGGAGTAAGACATGCTGCGTGTGAGCTCCGTCCATCCGACATCCTTTCACACCATCCTTGGTGCTAATACTACAACTCTCAGCCCACTGCATTACCCCCTTAATACACCGCGACCTGCTTCAATATGCCTCCACCTAAGCGGGTGTCGTAGGCCATCTCCAAGCTCGATAAATACAGGCATGGGGAGCGGGAACAACTAGAGGAAGATGCCGGCTCCCCCTCACCTCGCTCTGAGGAACCAGTGTCGGCTGACACCACCAGGGTCCTTGATGCCATCTCCACCTGCCAGTCCACCCTGATGGCGCGGATTGAGGAGATAAAAGTCGACTCTGATTCGGCAGGATGCCCACAAGCTGCGCGAACGGGTTACGGAGACGGAGTGCCGGATAGGCCTCGTGGAGGACGACCTGCCACCGTTGCAGGTGACCACCGAGGGCATGCAACATCAGCTGAATGCCATCCTCTCCAAGCAAGACGACATGGAGAATAGGCTTCGCCGCTGCAACCTGCGCTTCGTGGGTCTCCCTGAGCGCGCGGAGGGCTCAGACCCCCCGACCTTCCTGGAGAGCCTCCTGATTAAAACTTTTGGGCGCAAGGCCTTCTCACCCTCGTTTGTCGCGGAGAGGGCCCACCGCCTGGCGGCTCACCCTCCCCCCGCTGGCGCCCCACCTAGAACCTTCATAGTCAAGATACTCAACTGTCGGGACCGGGACACCGTCCTTCGCCTCACCCGCGAGAAGGGCAATATTCCGTTCAATGGCGGTCACGTCGCGGTGTTTCCGGACTTCTCTGCCGAAGTCCAGAAGAAGCGGGCTCGCTTCGGGGAAGTGAAGCGGAGACTTTGGGCGTGCCACCTAGCCTACTCCTTGCTTTTTCCGGCCAGACTTCGGGTGGTAGCCAACGGCAAGGTGCAGTTCTTTGAGGATCCAGATGCTGTCCTCTCGTGGATGGAACAACTAGATGCTGCCGGCCCGGCTCCTGCTTAAAACACCAGACTTCAAAGACCCGTGTCACAGCACATACCTGGCGGCGGGACTCCTGTTTACCGGCGGTAACACCCAAGCGTGAGTACTGTATCCTACCCTGATCTGTTGCCCCTGGGCTGTCCGCCACCTAGCCTGACTACCCACCCCATATGCTGCCCTGTTTCTTCCCTAGTCCCTGCTCTCCCCTAGAGACCTTACTATTCCAGCCCCACGTAACCTTAATAGATGGACGGTTCGTCCGCACAATGGAACTACACGTACTGTTGGAACTGTGCTAAGTTGCACTGCCGTGCCCTCTGCAGTTTATGTTCGCCCTCCAGCCCCCCGCGGCCGAGACCCCTGCAGGCTTCCCTGCACACCATGTTTGGTTTTCCTGGTCAGCCCCTGTCCTAGTGCTGCTGGCGAACATCAGCTGGCTGAGCCTGACAAGCTGGTTCAGAATTGTTAATGTTGGTTTTATGTTTTTTTTTTTTCAATTTCTCTCTGAGAGGTCGCAAATTGCTTTTCATGTGGGTGCCCGCCGCCCGGGCGCGCTCTATTGTTGGCGCTGTTTCTGGTGCCGGGCGTGTCCGTGCGGCGGATGTCCTATATATTGTATATACTTGCTATCAAGCTATGTATGTGGTAATGCGGTGCCCTTGGGCCCGCCCGCGCGGTGTGGCTGCAGTGCACACTTATATGTCGCGCTGTGGTCAGGGGCCACCCTGGCTGGGTTGGACCGCTCGCCGTGTAGCTTTCCCCAAATACTATGGCGCCACTAAAACTGTTAACTTGGAATGTAAGAGGTCTTGGTGCCAAGCCTAAAAGGAATGCAATCCTATCTCACCTTAAGTCTATGCGGGCCGACGTGTCGGTGCTGGTCGAAACCCATCTTACCGGTCAGGCACAGATGGCTCTTAAAAAACCCTGGGTGGGATGGTTGTCTCAAGCCCTTTTCTCTTCTAACTCCCGAGGAGTCGCCATTTTGATCTCCAGGTCTACACGTTTTCAGCTGCATGGTGTGCGGTCAGACCCCCAGGGTTGTTTTTTATTTTTACATGCCTCTATTAATGGGGTTGAGGTCCTTCTGATGGCGTATTATATCCCCCCTCCCCACTTTCAGTTTGGTCCTCTGCAGCAGGGTGTGTCCTTTATGGCCCAATATCCCACAGTGCCTGCAATATGGCTCGAGGACTTCAATATGGTCATCAACCCAGGTATGGACAGATTGGGCCCCACTGCTCACGCTGCCTCATCGTATCGAATCACGAGATTCAGCGTGTTCCTCGAGGAGTTCTTACTAAAGGACACCTGGAGGCATAAATACCCAGACCAAATCCAATTCTCTTGCTTTACCCCCTCACACTCAGCCATCTCCCGCATTGATCTTATCCTCGTATCGCCCCCAATCCTCCTGGATGTCCGAGATGTGGGTTTTGGTGCCAGGATACTTTCGGACCATGCCCCGTACTGGGTCACCCTGAGGGTCACCTCCCGCGGTGAAGATCTGGCGGCTGAACCCATTTTGGTTATCGGTCCTTCCAGATCTGGACTCCTATCAGCGAGAATGGGCGCATTTTTTCGCACTAATGGTGGGTCGGCCCTGGTCGGCACCGTGTGGGAGGCTTTTAAACTGCATGCCCGCATGTTCCTCTCAGCACGAATATGTAGATATAAAAGATCCCCCAGACCTCTACTACAACAGGCGGAGGAACGATTGGTGGCCTGTGAACAGGCCTTTATCAGTGATCCCTCCCACACTAATGCTTCCCTGCTACTCACACAGTCCAGACTCACTAACCAGCTACACTCTGAAAAGGCCAAGCAGGGAATTTTCTTTGCCAGGCAGCGGGCGTTTGAGCATGGCGAGCATGCGGGTAAGCTCCTAGCATATATCGCCCACATGGATAACAAACCTCCGGTTGTAGTGGAGCTCCGTTCCTCCGGGACACTGGTCTCCAGCCCTGAGCAGGTGGCCGCAGAGTTCCGGTCCTTCTACTCTGACCTATATACATCCAGGGCCAACTACCCCCAGGCAGATTTAGTCCAACTTCTTCAAGGTGTAGAGCTCCCTGAGCTAACTCCATCCCAGATTGCTCAACTAGAGGCACCTATCACCACCGACTGCATAGAGGAGGCTCTGGCGAGCCTTCCCCTGGCTAAGGCACCTGGATCCGATGGCCTGCCCCTCAAATTCTATAGACAATTCGGGGCACTACTTATCCCCCAACTCTGCAAACTCTATAACCACATATTTCAGTCCTCCACCCTCCCGGCCTCAGTGGGTGAAGCCCTTATAGTCCTCATCCCCAAACCCGGTAAAGACCGCCTGTACCCCGAGTCCTATTGCCCTATATCTCTACTACAACTAGATGTCAAGATACTTGCTAAAATCCTCGCCCTCCGCCTGAATAAAGTCATCTCACATTTAATACACCCGGACCAAACCGGATTTATGCCCAACAAGAACACGGCCTACAACCTCAGATGACTATTCCTCAATCTCCAATCTCGACATGACAAGGTGGGCTCCAGGGTGATAGTCAGCCTGGATGCCGCCAAGGATTTTTCGATTCTGTGGAGTGGGACTATCTCTGGGAGTGTATGCGAAGATTTGGGTTCGGGACACGATTTATCAAATGGACACGGCTCCTATATCAGTCCCCCACTGCACGTGTTCAGGTGAACGGGGGGATTTCCAACTTATTCCCGCTCTCACGAGGTACACGGCAGGGCTGCCCCTTATCCCCGTTATTATATGCCCTGGCGGTGGAGCCCTTGGCCGCCGCCATCAGAGCGCACCCTAATATCAGAGGCTTACGTTGCTGTGGGCTCACGGAAGTCGTCAGCCTCTACGCTGACTACATGCTCCTTTACCTGCCTGACTCGGGTCCCTCCCTGCAGGCAGCTCTGCAACTCATCCAACACTTAGGTAGGTTCTCTGGGCTACAGATCAATTGGTCGAAGTCCCAAATTCTCCCCATAGACACTGATGTCGACCAGGGGGCTCTACCCTTGGTTAGGGCCAGCACGATCAAGTATCTTGGTGTGCAGGTCTCCCACTTCCTGTCGGATTACACTGACCTTAATCTTGAGCCACTATATGATGTCCTCAAGACTAAGATGCAAACCTGGTCGCGCCTCCCCCTTGGAGTGATGGGGCGCATTAGCCTAGTAAAAATGGTCCTTCTCCCAAAACTGTTATATATCTTTTGGCACACCCCATGCTCCATCCCGATGCGCTCCCTAAAAGCTATGGAATCTATTATCAACACCTTCATCTGGGGCTTCTCTCGCCACAAACTACCCTGGCGGGCCCTTAAACTCCCAATAGCCTCAGGTGGGGTGGCTGTCCCGGACCTCTTGTTTTACTACATTGCCTCTCAGTTATCCAACTTCTACCACCTAAACCATGGAGACAGGGTCAGGTACATCACACTTGAATGCATACACACACCAGTTCCAACCGCGGACCCTTTCCAAGCCTTATTCGGGGGCCCTGGGGTGACACCCCATGCCTACGCCGCTGGTCCTATGACCACCCATTACTGCAGGGTATGGCAGCTTGCCCAGAGGTTCAGCGGTGCTTCCAAGTTCCATTCACATACCCCCCTCTGGAACAATCCACATCTACCTGAGGTACTCACTGTCCCAGACAGCTGTCTCTGGATAGCCAGGGGAATCATCTTCCTCTCACAGGTAATGGTCGATGGCTCAATTAGGAGCTTCCAATCCCTACAGGAGCACTATGCCCTTCCCAATCGCATGTTATTCCGATACCTGCAGCTTCGCCATGCTCTCTGCTCACAATTCAACGGCACCATCCCGGACCTCAAAGTGCTGCCTATGGTAGACGTCATGCTTGGCAAGGACCCCAAAAAACTTATCACCCAATTCTACAACCACCTTGTGGCTCCGGGCGCCTCCGCTCAGTCGGACCGATTACGGGCCTGCTGGGTGACAGACCTTGGCGATATTGATGATGAGGACTGGGATGAGGCACTGGCCACCTATAAACTGGCATCCCCCAAACTTTCGGACCGCCTTACCCAGCTATTCATTCTGCACCGATCATACATCACACCGTGCCGCATTTTAAAATATAACCCAAATTATAACCCCTCATGCCCGCAGTGCGATGACATAAACAGCACCTTTTTCCATCTCTTTTGGACCTGCCCATCTGTTCAGGGGTACTGGACCCAGGTTATCCGGTTCCTTCACGACCAGATGGGCTCCCCCCTCACTTTATGCCCTCGCCGATGCCTGCTGGGGATCCTGTCTCTCCCTGAGGAGAAATATCTTAACATATTCCTGCAGGAAACACTGTTTACCGCGAGGATGCAGATTGCTAGGACATGGCTGAGAGGGGCCCCCCCCACTTTGCAGCAGTGGATCAAAGCAGTCAATGATACTCTTCCCTACAAAAAGGTGCTGTACGCCCACAGGGGCTGCCCAGATAAGTATAACAAAATTTGGGATAGATGGCTTGGAGATTCCACTACATGCGACGACATAGCCACTACTTGATATGCCTGCCTAATGTTAATGTTTTCGTTGTGACATGCTTTTCTCCCACTCGTGATGTTGGCATCTTACCAGTGACTGTTGTGTTACCCTTTTCTGCATCCTTCTTGTGGTGCATGTCGCACCACTTTATTGATCATTGTTATTTCCCTTGTGCATTATACTCAATAAACAATTTTGTTTGTATTAAAAAAAAAAGGAGTCGTTTGTAAGTTGGATGTTTGTAACTAGGGGACCGCCTGTACTACCCAACTATTCTGAAAACAATATACCAAATGGATCTGCAGTGAGGATAACTGTTTTTATTTTTTACAGCAAACAGGAACATCACTTTTGTTGGTCATAGCATTTTAGTAGAAATGACCTTAAAGATCTGCTTTGCATCAGTATCGTGTAGTTTCCTGTATGCACTTCCTAATGGAGAGTATATACAAATATAGACAGCTCAAATGTTTTCATTAACTGGTTTCTGCCTCGATTGCAAAGCTGCATCCTCTGGTCATTTCCCCCTCTATAATAGAGGCCATACACAGTTGCAGATGGGTATTGCAACCCTAATTTGTGCTGATCAGTTTAAATCCCATTGTAAACAAACAATGCAGGCAGAGGGCGAGGGATCAGGGAACACACCTCCTGGACATTGTGGAGCTACTGTGTAAAAAGTAAACTAAAAGAAAAATCTATGCTGCACGTTATCCAACCAGCTTCCTACTATCTTTTCTGTCAAACAGTCACGAATATGAAACAATGAATCAGGTTGGTTGCTGTGGGCATCTGAAAATTATGTTGAAAGCATTCTTTTTATGTCTAAGCCTCTATGGAATATGAGCATTTCTCTTACGTTCACTGACAGACGCAGCCCTTCATTGACAAGTGGGGTTATATGCACATCCTACCAGGCGTTGACTAGGCAAATAGAAAGAAAGCAAGCTGGCCCCTCCCAGGGGGCCGTCCTCTCTCTCCCATATAACCCCCCTGCTCTGCTTTGCATATCCGTTTTAATATGCCTAGTGCAAGGAGTTAGACTTGGCTCCCTTATGGGACCTGCGGTTCATCTTTTTTGCTATCGCTTTTTTATTTTTTTAATGCTATCTGATGAAGACTGCTATCAAGAAGCCGGCTGGGGCATAGAGGATAGCTAGATTCCTGCACTTTCCCCAGCGCGGCCGACCGATGCGAGCTAGCCCTAGCCTCGGCGTGGCCCACTGCAACGTGCCCGTTCCGTGCGGGCGGCCAGTGGGTGACCCCCACTTGCCCCCGGTGACCGGACCTGGTTCCTGTCCAGGGGCCTGAGGCCTGCAGCATCCCTCTCCGGCATGGGAGCAAGGTCTGCAACCTGGTGGCTACCTGCTATGCCCATTGGACTGGTGAGTGACCCCCTCTCTTCCCCCCTAGGGCTGCGGAGGGGAGGGGCTGGGCGATTTTAGCGATTTGGCCGACTGGTGGAGGGTGTTCGCTGGGCTAGTGTCCCCCCTGGGTTTTTTTCGCCCCCCTCCTACACCCCCCCTCCCTGCACCCCGCGCTTCTGGATCACCACCATTTTGCCATAGCCGCGGCCATTTTCCTGAGGTTTTCCCTCTAGTGCTGAGCGGCGGCCATTTTGCCGTAGTAACGCCTGTATAACAGGCTTTGGCCTCTACTGAACGTTCGGCAGCCATGTTGGATGTCCCTGGAAAGAAAAACGTGCTGCTGCCGTTGTGCTTTCTCTTTCACTTGGGAAAGCGTGGATGAAAACAGGCGGCACAGGCTCTATGATTGACGGTCCCTGAGCACCCCTACTAGGACGCAGCGCTTGTGAGGCACAAAACAGCAAGTATAGCTGGGCTCTCCCTGGGGTGCTGGTAGTGGTGGGTAAAGTCCTCCTGGGGCCTCCCTGATTGCTCTGTGAGGGGTGTCAGGGCATTTTTTATTTGCCTGTCAGATCCGGTGGTGCGATGGCAGGTGACCCTGCATCCGCATCCATCGCATCTCAAGGAATTTGAGTTACATTCATTGGATGTCATGAGGGCTTTGCGGGTGTATTTGGCGGCTACAGCTTCCTTTCGGAAGTCTGATGCGTTGTTTGTACTGACGGATGGTCCGCGCAAAGGATTGGCGGCCTCGTCGGCTACTGTTTCCGGTTGGATCAGACAGACCGTGACCCATGCGTATACTGTTTGGGGCAAGGTAACCCCTTTTCCAGTCTCGGCTCATTCCACCGGGGCAGTTAGCACTTCCTGGGCTTTCAGACACCAGGCTTCGGTGTCACGGGTGTGCAAGGCGGCCACTTGGGCCTCGGTGCACACGTTTACTACGTTTTTTAAAGTTGATGTGTCAGCATCTTCGGATGCTGCTTTTGGCCGTAAAGTTTTACAGACGGCAGTGTAGGCATGCAGCAGTCAGTGGGCTTAAGCACTTCATGGCCATTCAGTGTGACCAAACCCCCGTATTTTTGCATTTTTTGCTATATACGTTTAGATGCTTTTAAACAGCCTGGTAGGAGTATATATCATGTGTGCGCTGTAATATGTGTTTTTTGTCTATTTTTACAAGCAGCACCATGCGTTTGGTAGGGTGTTCCCCCCAAATATTTATTTTTTTGTATGCTAAGAGGTCCTGACCAGACCTTTTGGGCTGGAGAACCCCATCCTCCTTAATTACCCCCAATCAGTGTCCACCTGATCACATATATGTAAAGGAAAAACTTTTGTTTTGGATAGATAGAATGGTGAAGGGTTAGACCAGCCATTCTGAACTAGGGTTCCAGTCTAGAGGTTGCTAGGAAATCCTTGAGCTGTGACTGATTGACCTCATATTTGATGGTGCCTGCATAGTTTGGGGGCCAATGCCACCTAGCAGAGCAATGGCATGACGCTGTTGATCCGTTTGGATGTCTCTAAGAAGGGCATTCTGACCACCACTCTAAAGGGGGCATTTTTTCACTGGCATGATTGAATTGGTTTTGCAAGGTGTTCCCCAACATCTGAAAATTATTTGAAGGGTTCCCCTGGAGTAGAAATATTGGGCTAGGCCCTCTGTCAAGTTCATGCAATAGGAGCACCTTCTCCAGTGACAGTCACATAAGAAGACACTTGTGCTTACTTTAGAGAGATGTACTCACACTTCCTTTTGCATTTCCAGGGCAGGAAGTAAAGAAAAATCTCCCCAGCAGGACAAAAAATAGATTGCATGATTTTTAAATATCCCTCTCCATGCTCTACACACAACTTTAAAAAAGGTTTTGCCTATTTGCCAATTCAAGTGCTTATGTGTTGGTATTACTTTCCAATAAATATATATTATTCTGTTTTATATTTGCTTGTTTTTATTCAATTTATATAAAATTGGAATGCTGTACCTTATAATTATTAGTGTTTTTATTATTCAATCATTCACGTGTTACTATAGAAACTGCTGCCCCTTTCAGTGAAATTCCCTCAGTCTGTATTACCTGCCACTGAACAGCATGGGTCAAGATGTTAAGAAATTTTCAAGGCTTCCTGCTGGCTCAGTTGTATAAGAAAACCAATTTGGTGTCATCCTGATATCATCACATTTGCTGTTCTCTGGATTTTAGTTCAAATGGGAAGGAAGAGCCAGCTGTTATTCTCATGGGAGCAGAGATGATTCTCTATAATTTGTTTTCTCACTGTGCATTGTGTTTCTGTTCCACCACTGCCACATGCAGACTAAGCATGAGGTTTAAAGCATCATTATAGGGAAAATAGATCCAAAATAAGAAACTGTGTTAGCATTCACAAATATTTATTTGAAAATTCTCATACACATATTAAACTGCACTTAACATTTTGAAGTGTTCTTTAACACCTACAGCGGTGTAAAATCATAAACTTTTACTATATTATTTAAACTGAATTTTGCCCTCAGTTTCCCCGCTTTATTTTCTACACTCGCACTAATTCCCATATTGGTTCAACAGGCTGCGTTTTTAGATATTTCTTTTTTTAAAAATACTAGCAAAAGTGTTGGGGATGTGCCAGACAATGTTAAAAAAAGTGTTGTTCAGAAGAGGAGTGTGGAGGGTATTAGAGAGAGCAGTATATACAGGAGAGAGGTGCATAGGGTGTCATAATGGGTAGTATGTGCAGGAGAGGAGTGCAGATGGTATCATAGTGGGTAGTATCTGCAGGAGAGAAGTGCAGAGGGTATCATAGTGGGTAGTATCTGCAGGAGAGAAGTGCAGGGGGTATGAGAGGAGACAGTATGTGCAGAAGAGGAACGCAGATGTTATGAAAGGGGTAGTATATGCAGGCAATGAGTATGGAGCGTAGCATAATAAGTGGTAAGAGTAGGGGAGGAGTGCAGGCAGTATGTGCAGGAAAGAAGTGCAGAGGGCATCATAATGGGCAACATGTGCAGAAGGTGTTAAGGGGGTATGAGAGGGGGCACTGTGTACAGGAGAGGTGTGCGAAGGGTATGGGGGGTGCAGAAGAGGAGTGCAGAGGGTATGAGAGTGGGCAGTATGTGCTGAAGGTGAGTGTGAAGGGTATATGGGGAGGGTGCAGTAGGGAAATGCAGGGGGTATGAAAAGGGGTAGTATGTGCAAGGGGGGGGTGTGGAGGGTATCAAAATGGGTAGAAAGTACGGGTGAGGAGTGCAGGAGGTATGCAAGGGGGTAGTATGTGCAGGAGAGGAGTGCAAGGGGTATCATAACGGGTATAAAGTGTGGGGGAGGAGTGCAGGAAGTATAAGAGAGGGCAGGAGGGGAGTGTGGAGGGCAAGGCCGCTGATACGGCAGTACAACCGGTCCTGTTGTACCGGACCTGGTCCCATCAACTCAACGGAGGGGCCCCAAGCAACTTTACAATTTATTTGTGCAAAATAAAAAAAATCATGCTTCCTAAATTACACACCTGCTACTACTTGGTTAGCAGGGTGCATATTTACATTTTCCTCAGCCTCTCTGTTGACCTGTTGGTGAGAGGAGGGCTGTTTTATTAATTTTCGGGCGCATGTACATACTATTGCACGTCCGCTCGCCTCCACATGTTGCTGTGCTCCTGGCTGCTTCATTAGTTCCGGCAAGCAGCCGCTGCCCACTGACTTTCCTGACTTCCCTTGCTGAGTGATCTTGTGATGCTCCGCTCAGCTCCAGTCTTCAAGTGCCGAGAGACTGATGTGAGAAGAGCGGCTGACAGGGAGCAGAGAGATTTGAACTGCATGGGTGCACAAGGGTGGGTGAATATCTGATTCTGGATAGAATCTTGTATCTGTCCTAATATGTTAACATGCAGGCAGCAGTCAGTAGGTGCATGGCTCTCTGCCACAGTTTGTCACATGGCTGTTGGGTGCTGACCTTATGGGGCATAAGTTAATAAAGTCAGCACCTAACATCCATGTGACAAACTGTGACAAAGCCACAATAGAGAACCTGCTGATTGCTGCCTGTGTGTTATCATAAATGCTGACGATGATCATAACCTGCACTTTGTTTTAAGACGGGGTCTGGGGAGGGGCCAGAGGTGGGGTTGAGGGTGGGGTCAAAGGGGGCCCCGTCAGATAGGCTGTACGGGGCCCTGTGATTTCTAACAGCATCCCTGGCAGAGGGTATGAGAGGGGGCAGTAAGTACAGGAGAGTAGTGAAGATGGTATCACAATGGGTAGTATGTCCACGATGGGAGTGGATAGTGTATGAGAGGGAGTAGTATGTGGAAGAAGGCTTTGTAGAAATATCAGAGGAGCAGTATGTTCAGGAAAGGAGTGCAGTGGGTATGAGCTGGAGACGTATGTACAGGAGACATGTATGGAGAGTATGACAGTGGGAAGTATGTGCAGGAAAGGAGCGAGGAGGTTATGACAGTTGGCAGTACGTGCTAGAAATGAGTGAAGAGGAAGTGGGTATTATGTGCTGGAGAGGGAGCAAAATAAAGGGGATTTCCAGAAAAAATCAATGCCAGTGTTTTTGGTTTGGCTGTGTAACAATTTGTAAAGTTGTCCCCTGAAGTGGTTCTTCTACTTTAGAACATGGTAGGCCTACCTCATGACTGAGAGCAGAAGAAGTAAAAGGGTGAGGCGAAGCATAAAACCGTAGGAAAACAGAAGCAGGAGATGAAGGGGCATTACTCACTCAATTTGGTTGCCTTGCCTTTCTGCATTTTGGCTGTCTGATATTTACAAGTTATCTAGAAATATGTCCTTGCCAATGAGATGGTCATTGTGGAAGACCCAAAAATAACCCCCCAAAAAACTTAAATTGTTTAATGAATTAGTGACTCCTTTGTGATTTCATCAAAATGTACACAGTGACTGCATGATCTGATAAGGTCATTCCACATTTTCATTTCAGCATATTTGCAGTTTTTATTAAATTAAATGGGCCTGCTTATTGAAAATAAATGCCAAAAATTCTGTATGTTTTTTAAAAATGCAGGACACTGGTGTGTACGTACTAGCCTTTTAGGAATGAATGGGATAATGGAAAGACAGTAATCAATGCATTTCATGGCCCAACAAAAATCCCCCTTTTTTCAGGGCTCTGCCCCGGTTTTATGGACTGTGGTATACCCACCTGGATAGATATCTCAAAAGGAGAAAACAAGAAGGTATGTCTAGCTCAACGGCTGTGTAGAAGCATTGCCAGGAATCAACTCCAACTGGGAATTTTAATATTTATGCTGATTTAATTTTTATATTGGTTGTGATACCTGATATACCGCCAAGTGTGATCAGGAGGTATGCTGGTTATTTTCTTCTGAGTGCATTTCAAACCTCAGGAGGCAGGAAACCACTATAAGCTTTTTCTTTGGAGACATTTTAAATTAGGACACTGGTGACGGAGCCCTTTAGCATGGAGGGTAAACCATTGGTACTTCTGCTGATAATTGACCTTGTCCACTTGTTGGACCAGAGTCTCATCACATTGTTTAAAAATGTTGCATTTTATTAATCAGCCACTATGGGTTACGAGAACAGCAGGTTTTACATCGAAGGTAGTTCGAGACTTTGGTTAACCTTTATGATTTGAATTTTCACAGCAGGTTTCTTATATATATATATATAATAGCTCTACATTAATCTCCAAAGAGGCGTTATATTCTTTGCAGTACATATGTTCATTCCATGAATAAGGAGGGTAAACGACATAATAGTCTTGAACATCATAATCTCAACACATTTCGTGAAACACAGTATACTTCATCAGGAGTTTTGATGCTGCCGATAAAGTGCCAAAATAGCTTGTGTAACAAAAAATGAACAGCATAGTCATTTCAGCATCAAGGGACCCACATCAGAGATGTCTATCCCAGGGACTGTGGACACAGGGGAGGCAACCAATGAGCAAGAACAGGGGGCAAGGCAGGCACGAGGAAGGTGATACAGATGCGAAGCCACTAGCATAAGCAGAAACCACTCAGAAACGTCAATTGCAGAGTCTCCGGTCCAAAGGACGTCAGTTACAGAAAGGTCCTTTCTCTCCAAACCCTCTACCCTAACCTTACTAGGCCTAAATGTAACTTTTATTAGTGCAAACTAAAGTGTGGAAAGGGTTAAGGAAACTCTCTGTGAACAGATGGCAGTTGGATGAACCAGTATTGTTTTCTCTAAAGTGAGGCAGGCTGGGAATTTACAGACCTTGTATTTTTTAACTCCAGGTAGAGTCATTAAAGGGGGGATTATTCACCCAGTGGGTGGATGAGTATAAGTGCAGTTTGCATATTTCACTCACCTCCATATAGCCCTAGAAGATGCTCTTAACACACATTGCAAACTCTAGATCTCAGGGCTGGGGTCATTGACGTGAGGGTATTTCAGACACGCTACCCTGTTTCCTCTTCTGTTTTCCTGAATATCCTCTCTGTAGGTGATTGGCAAGGCATGGTGGGACTTACAGTTCCTTGACAGCTGGATAGCTGCATGCTGTCATGATTGATTTAGTTCTTATATCACACCACATATTGTATGTACAATTCTTTGATGATAGGTTACCTTATAAGTATAACTTGACATATTCTCCCTGTTGTGTTTAAGCCTTTGTGTATAATTAACTGACAGCCATTTTTTTATGTGATTCCAGACAAGTGCCGTGCTGTGTTCTGGAGGTTGTGCTCTTCTGGTTATGAGCTGTCTGCTAGCCATCGTGACCTTGTTTCTTCCCAGTGGATTGTGTGAAAGACGGCTGTGTACGCTCGCAGGATACATGCAGACAGCAGCAGGTAACCTTCTACTTGAGGTTTAAAGAAAAGAAAACATTTCTTTAGTGTAACTCTTTATGCATGAAGCAGAGCAGGCAGCTTCTGGCTATCTGAAGGATATGGAAGTACAAGAAATACCAGGCACTGAGGTGCCGTGGCTGCAGATAATTATTCATGTATTTGTATTTAGGGCTTTGGCAGTGATGCCCAACATGTGGCCCCCCTGACTTAGGTTTGCAACCCTCTTGGCCTGCATTACAGTTTGGAGTGCAATCAAGGCTTCATAACATTTTTCCCACCAGAACTGTAACTAACAGCCATAGGCCCTTTTGGTGAATCCAAACATAGTTCTCCACCCTTTATTTCTTAAAAATACATTTTTGACAGCCCCACAAAACCCCTAGGCAGCTAATTTTCAACAAAAAAATCGTTTTGTTCACTTTCAGCACAAATAAAATAAATAAATATGTACTTTGTCTATGCAGGAAACATCAAACGGGCACGTTAATGCAGACCTCCGCAGACACATTTACAACACTTATTTTTTTTTTAATCCCATTTAAGTTTTCTTCAGCCAGAAAAGGAGACGTGTTACCTGAGTCATAGTTTACACATGGCTCTCCATGTGACAGCACTGATTGGCCCAACACTGTCACGTGTTCCTTTGTAACTGAAGTACAGATTATCCCTTTTGGCTCCCAACAGGAGTAGTGGGGAATGAAAATGAATTTAATGTTGCTGTGGATGGGGGAATTAATGCACAATGGCTGCTTCGCCCTGAAAGGGAAAAGAACAGGTTTGCTTTAAGTTACCTGCAGGCTAAGGTTATTATGCTGGGGACAGTTCCGGTTTTGAGGGGGTCTGCCCCAGGAAGCAAATGTCCTGGTAATGTCCCCAATGGCGAGAGACTCTTGGGTATATTCACACTATGGTGCTGGCAGTGACAACTATATGTCACTCTTTACTGAGTGTATGGGAACAAGGGGTGTACTGCCATTCTGCCATGTATTATGACAGGAGGATGCTCATAGGACCCTCGTCCAACCAGTCATCTCCTGTTGATAAATCCCTAAGTAAATTATACTACATGTCTGAATTTCTGTATGTTCACTGGATACCATTACTAGTTTACTGATTCATTTTACTTGGACTCCTCTTTACAGTCCAAGTCTCAGCTGCTCAGCCTGAGAGTAGGGTATTCAATGCTGTTTTTTTTAAACACTCTGTTTCTTTTCAATGCGAGCATGAAAAATGAGTCAAATTATTAGTGATGTGCTGTCATTTTATTGAAGCATCTAGGTGCTCAGCAGGCGGAGCGATAAGTGTGCCACATTGTGCGGCAGAAGGCACACTTCACAAGCACATTTTGACACCATGACACCTGATACATAGATACCTTCAAGCCATCTTTCCTTACTATGCATGCATATGTTAGTGCCACTTATTTAAAAACTGTTTATTTTGTCTTTATGCCTCAAATTTCTGCCTCTTGTTTCAAAAGTCTGAATTGATTGAGGGAATATTAAACCCTCACATGTACTCAGTGAAGAGATTAGCCTCAGATGATACACAGAGATGAAACAAATCCTCATACATAGGTATTTCTTTATCTGCAGTCTTCTCCTCTATTCACCACTTCAAAAGGGCAGAAAAGTGTTAAAATCTCTTTTAATCTGTCAGGAGCATAGAAGAGGGGGCAGAGAGGCTGCAGTTACAGTGTGTGAGATCTGTTTGGAAGGAAAGGCACCTGGCACACACACCCCCTCCACAAAGCAAAAGAACTGTGTTCTGAATAGACAAGCTGTCTGCTGAGCCCCCCCCCCCCCTCCCGAAACAAATTTTATCTCACGTGTCGGGAAAACTTCACAGAGGGGACTCATGGTGATAACAGAGGAACAAAGCACCAGAGAGAACGGCTCTTAGAGCTTTGGAGAGAGATAAGTAAACATTACAGAATGTGCTTTGCTCAGTTTCCATGACTGAGATTTAGAACCGCCTTAACCGGATCCCGACCGCCTTGCATAGTTTTACTGCTGCAGAGTGGTGCTGTAGCGAGAATCACCGTTTATAAACGGCGGCTCACTCATACGCGGCGCGCTTTCGTGCCCTCCGCAGCAGTGTGGCCACGGGTCCGGCGGACTCAATGTCTGCCAGCTACCTGTGATGACCTTGCGGAGAAGAAAAACGGTGAACCGCCGAAGTAAACACGGCAGTTCCCCGCTCTGACAAGCGGCATATAAAAGATCTACTGATCCCTGTCACTGGGATCAGTTAGATCTCTTATGCCTCTGGCAGCCCAGCCCCCTCACAGTTATAATACGCCTAGGGAACACAGTTAACCCCTAGATCCCCCCCGCTGGTTAACACCTTCACTGCCAATCACATTTACACAGTAATCAGTGGATATTTAAATTTCTGATCGCGTATAAATGTCATTGGTCCCAAAAAAAATTGTCAAAAATGTCCGACATGTCCGCTACAATATCACAGTCCCAAGTAAAAATCGCAGATCGTCGCCATTACTAAAGTAAAAACGCCATAAATGAATACTCATGGTTTGTAAATTCGACAACTTTTGCGCAAACCAATCATTAAACGTCGATCGCAATTTTTTTTACCACAAATATGAGAAATTATATATTTATCGGCCAAAACTGATAAATACATTTGTTTTTTTATATTTTTTTTGGATGTGCATTATAGCAAAAAGTTAAAAATATTGTCGCTCTTCTTTTGTTAATAGCGGTGATCAGAAGTAACGCAGAGGGGATCCAATACCACCAAAAGAAAAGCTCTATTTGTGGGAAAAAAAAGGGCGTCAATTTTGTTTGGGTACAATGTTGCGCAATCGCGCAATTGTCAGTTACAGCGACGCAGTGCCGAATCGCAAAAAGTGCTCTGGTCCTAATGTGGGAAATCCTTCCGGTCCTTAAGTGGTTAAATATGATGGGGGGGGGGGTGCATGATTTTATGGCTGTGGCAACGCATGGAGGCATGGTTTTTTGGGTGTGGTTAAAAATGGGTACGGTCAGTAGGATGTCCCCAGATTTTACTTTGAAATCTTTGTTGCCTTGCACAGATATGAGGCAATAGTTTCCAAGTAGCCATTGGCTCCCACTGCTGTCGAACACAGCCAGTGAGCCAATAAAGAGAGAGAGAGGGCAGGGCTGAGCCTCAACTCCATGTCTGAATGGACACGCAGTGGCTTGGGAGTGCGCCAGTTTGGGTGTCCCCATTGCAAACTGCTGGTTCTGGGGGCACTCAACAGGGAGGAGGGGCTAGGAGTGCTGGCAGGAGACCTGAGAAGAGGAGGATTGGGGCTGCTCTGTGCAAAATCACTGCATAGAGCATGTATGACATGTTTGTCTTTTTTTTTTGCCTTTAATATCACTTTAAGCTATTAAAGATGCACGCTTGCTAAACAAATTGGGTTTGTTAAGAATGTTACATGTTGTTATTATATCATACTTATTTTAGACATTTTATAAATTGTATCAATTAAAACTCAACACTTCCTACAGATTTGTAAAGTTAAATCTAAAATACAAGCAGAAGGAAAAATACAGTATTCAGGTTTATGCTGCAAGATTGTTACACATCCCAAATAATGCAAAATTCTTGTGTCCAACTTCCTTCCTTCCTTCCTTCTACTCTCCCTGCGTTATATAGCTCTTAGCACAGTTACTCTATCACATGTCTACCACTCATTTACAATTAAATCAGCTTCAGTGCAAATATAAAAATACCGTGAAGATCTCCACCCAAATGATAAAAATATGCTCTAAAACTAGAAGAATCCATTTCCTTTTCATATACTGTAAATGTTAGGTTGTTATGGTTGTAAGCTTTGGTTGATTACAGTACTGCGTATGTATACTGGTTACTTTTATCCTAAGTCTGCGCCTAGAAGGATTGTGTGGATTAGCAGCAGGCATATGAACTGTAACTTTGCTATATTTCATTGTGGGAGCTTGATTTGAATTTAGAATGAGGTTAATTTACTGTTACTGAGGGTTTGTTTCAGTCATAGTCTTTCTTGTAGAGGGATTTACTCAGTCCCTTGCGTCAGGGAAAATAGTCCTATAACCATTGTTCCTTTACAGCTTTTAGTGGATCCTGTTGGCAGGGGGCAAATCAAGATAAAGCCAACTTTATTCACCCCTGTTTACCACCGTCTGTGAGACGAGAGCAGGTAAAATATTTCATTACACCCCCTACAGGATGCTGTTTTAAATGCATGTCTTAGCCAATAGGTGTGCTCATTATAGGCTTCATATACACCACAAGTGCTGGAAATAAGACTGGTAACAGTAGACGTTATCTCCATAACTATTCCAATATATATACTGTATATACACTATATTGCCAAAAGTATTGGGATGCCTGCCTTTACAGGCACATGAACTTTAATGACATCCCAGTCTTAGTCCATAGGGTTCAATATTGAGTTGGCCCACCCTTTGCAACTTCAACTCTTCTGGGAAGGCTGTCCACAAGGTTTAGGAGTGTGTCTATGGAATGTTTGACCATTCTTCCAGAAACGCATTTGTGAGGTCAGGCACTGATGTGGATGAGAAGGCCTGGTTCACAGTCTCCACTCTAATTCATCCTAAAGGAGTTATATTGGGTTGAGGTCAAATGATTTGGACCAGTGCACAAAGCAAAGTCCATAAAGACATGGATGAGAAAGTTTGGGGTGGTGGAACTTGACTGACCTGACCTCAACCCGATAGAGCACCTTTTCGATTAATTAGAGTGGTGACTGCGAGCCAGGCCTTCTCGTCCAACATCAGTGCCTTACCTCACAAATGCGCTTCCTTGAAGAATGGTTAAACATTCCCATAGACAGACTCTTGAACCTTGTGGACAGCCTTCCCAGAATAGTTGAAGCTGTTATAGCTGCAAAGGGTGGACCAACTCAATATTGAACCCTATGGACTAAGACCGGGATGCCATTAAAGTTTATGTGCATGTAAAGGCAAGCACCCCAATACTTTTGGTAATATAGTGTATATAAGTCCAGCTTCCTTCTGGCCCTCAGCCCTAGCACATCCTGAGGCCTAGTAGCAGGGTTTCTCTGAAACACACGCATGCTCCCACTGGGAAAGCCCCAAGAGAAGAGAGAGCTGATCAGATCCTTGCTAACATTTATCTTCTCCCCAGCCACAGCTTCTGGGCTAGCCTCCCAGGGATTGGCTAAGGTCAGATAACGATTCATTATCCAGTGACTGATCCTCCCACACTATTTCTAGAATATTCTTCCAGAGTCATTCAGAAGCAATAAACAAAGCAATTATCGATATACCTGATCAGACCTGAGAAGTAAATTGCAGCAAAGCCATAAAGTACATTTAGTCAGCCAGGGCAGGGGAACTACATACATATCTGCAGATATAGTAGGCACTCTAGGAATTCCATAGGAGAACAAAAACTGTTTATTTGCTTTATCTCAGCAAAGTTTCGTGAGTTACAGAGTTACAGCCCACTTTTATCAAGGTAGGTCAAGGTGGGCTGTGACTTGCTAAAACATCGCTGCAATGAAGTAACTAAACTGTTCTATATTGTTTTCCTATAGAAGATTTGAGCGCCTACTATAGTTACTTCTGTATACCCCTTTCATGTGGAGCACTCTCAGTAATAACAGTAAGGGCTCTTTTACACTTGCTTCAAAACAGGGCATCAGACAGGCGTTGTTAAAGCTTCCTTAACGCCAGTCAAAGCTCATGTCACTAAATAAAATGGTTGACTTACAGTCCTGTTTACACCTTGCGTTGGCTTGGCTTCGCTTCAGCTTTGCGTCAAAAATTATACCCCATGTAGCTTTAGCCAGGCTTCAAAGCCTCTCCAACGCCTCCATAGAAGTCTATGACAGAGCTTGTTTGAAGCTTGCTTGAAGCACCTGCAGCTTTTCAGAGGCTGTAATTCAGCTTTAGCTTTGCTTTGTTTTGGAGAAATTGCAGGTGTGAGATATCAACAAACACACAGGGCATTTACCAAGCTTCTACAAAGCTTCAAAAGTGCATCACTGTAGCCTCATCAAAGCCTTGTTGAAGCCTCACTGAAGCCACTTTCAAGCACCGCTGAAGCTTCAAAAACACATCATAAAAGCTTGCTGAAGCTGTATGAGCTTTAATGAGCGTTGAAGCCAAATCAAGTGTAAACTAGCCCTAAACCGGACAAAGGACAATGGAGGGCAGACACATTCATAAGGACCTGGCAGGTGTTCTAATCCCTCTCCACTCTATCCAAAACTTAAAAAAAACCTTTTACCTTTAGTTATACAATAAATATCAATCTGTGTGGTTTTTTTACAAATAAACTCACTGAAATTCTAACTACCGTAAATATGCAAATAATATTTTTGTGGGCACTGTAATGGGCAGACATCCTTCCATACATTGCCGAAGTCCCCATTGCCCTCTTACCACCGCCCACCGCCGTGTCTTCCCACCACCTTCTCACCAGCCACAGGCGTTTCCTGGATAATAAGCTCTGAACACCCTGCCCAAGCTGCAGCAGTCTGTAGTCTTGCTGACTTTGGCAGACTTCCCCTACATTGTAGATGAGTGAGCAAGAAAAAAGATGTTGGATTATACAGAATGCAGCCCTTCAGCTCTTTTTTCCTAACCAAGAAACAACGCGGCTCATTATAAATAACAGGTTGAAGGACTCGGATATCGACAAGGGAAAAATTTACTGGGCCTTTTTGATCAGGCTAATGGGTCAGACTCCACCGAACTCTCCCACAATACCACAGGCCGCGTGACCTTAAAAGCTCTGACACTAAGTAGCTCTGCAAATTACCATTTCAATTTGGTTAATGAGAAAGAATATTATGGATGAAATAAGGTCAGAGCGCCAATGGGAGACACAGCAGTGACGTTCGAAATAGGCCTTTCCAGAATTCTTGTTCTGTAAAAGCCAGACAAAAAATTAGCAACATGTGTAAATATTCTGTGTTTGCAGCGAGATCTGTGAGCGGCGTTTACTATAGCCGAAATCCCTAGGAAGCAAGCCATGTTACTCCGCAGCCTTATCTGTGAAGGTCCGAGCCCTGAAGGGAAGGCTGCTCCCATTGATGTCAGCAGAGCATGGAGCCTGCCACATCGCTTTTGATGGAACGCCTTGACATGCTGACAGCAGCAATCGTAAAATGACCAGTCTGCAAAGGAAAAAATATCACACTGAAAGGAAACTGTTGGAAGGAAATGTCACAGGCAGCCCAACAAAATATATTACAAAACGCTGACTTGCTAGGTGGTGCTGTCAGATTTATACTTTAGGTAGAAAATATGAATGACCTGTAAATAAAAGTGCAGAACAAAAATGTAATATATGCCAGCTTAGCCCTCCTTAGATGTGGTAGCTGCTATAATGTCTTTCATTTTATTTCCTGGCTGTAACACATTTCACAGGAAATGAGGGGAAACCATGGTGCATAAAAATCAATGATTAAAAAAAAAATTAAAAAATCAGATTTTTTAATTTAAATGATATTTTTTTGATTTTTATCAGATTTATTTTGTTAAAATGCTTTTGGAGTAAAAAATCTATCTAAATATAGTTTTCTATTTAAGATACATTAATAATTTAGTTTATGCAGCATGAAATGGAGCTTGGTTATGTAGCATGAGGCTGTATATTTTGCAACATTTACATTTTTGGTAAACTCATTCAATGAATCCAAGCTCTGCAAGCTGAGAAGCTGTCAGAAGCTCTTTACCATATGATCAGATTTGACGAATCACGGCTGATCACAGTGTAAACAGTAAAAGCCGCATATCAGCTTTTCCTCTACTTGCGTCTGCAGACACGACTAGATGAAGAGCCGATCTGTGGCTTTTCTGACAGGGGGGTCTGACCTGAATTTTTATCAGTACAGCTCCCCTAGGATCGCCACCCAGGACCACCAGGGAGCCCACCTAGGACCATCAGGGAATGCCCACCCAGGGATCACCAGGGAGACAACCAGGGAAGCCCACCCTGACCATCAGGAAGCCCACCCAGGGACCACCAGGTAAGGGACACAGTGCCCAACAGGGATGGCACTCAGTACCATCTTGGATGCCACCCAGGAAGTGCCATCTAGCATTGCTGCCTATCAGTACCCACCAATGCCACCTATCAGTGCCTAACAGTGACACCTATCAGTGCCCATCAGTGCCACCTATAAGTGCCTATAAATGCCCAGTGCCACCTATCAGTGCCCACCAGTACCGCCTATGAGTGCCCATCAGTGCCGCTTATCAGTTCCACCTATCAGTGCCCGTCAGTGCTGCTTATCAGTGCCGCATATATGTGCCTCATCATGAGTGCCCATCAGTGCCACCTCACCAGTGCTGCCTCATCAGTGCCAATCAGTTCTGCCTCATCAGTGCCCGTCAGTGTAGCCTCATCAGTGCCTGTCAGTGAAGGAGAAAATGTACTTATTTTTGTGACAGAAACAAAGAAACTTTTTTTTTTTTCAAAATTTTCGGTCTTGTTTTATTTGTAACGAAAAAAATAAAAACCCCAGAGGTGATCAAATACCACCAAAAGAAAGCTATATTTTTGGGAACAAAATGATAAAAAACTTGTTTGGGTCCAACGTTGCACGACTGCGCAATTGTCATTCAGAATGTGACAGTGCTGAAAGCTGAAGATTGGTCTGGGCTGGAAGGTGTAGAAGTGCCTGGAATTAATGTGGTTAATCCACCATTGTCGCTATCAGAAAGCTGGTGTAGAGGAATGAAGTTCAGCCAATGCTTCAAACAAGTGCGTGTAGATAGGATGTGGCTGAAAATCTTCACCTTTCTTTTAAACGCTGAGCTTAGCCCTGCCTTCTGCTTCTTTTCCTTTCTGTATTTTAAAGTATACAATATCTGAAAGCACATTTTAAATAGGGCTTCTTTCATATAAGCATTCCATCAGTCCATTTTTGTCCTGTGATTAGATGGACCAGAAACGAACTGCAATGGTTTCCTATGGGTGGCCGGGTGTAACAGAATAAAAGGCATGGAGGAGCTCAGCTATGTGGGAGTGGGAGTCTCTACTACGTTGTTGTCAGCTGTTGTATTATGGGCATATGTGGGAGATGGGTCTTACCTGTCACCTGCCTCCCTCATTCGCCTGATTTTTAGTAGGAGTATAGAGGTATATGTCACAACTCTTTTCCAATATTTCTGAACAATCGGGTGGTCCCCGTGAAACGCATCAGTCTCCGTGGCGGACTTTCAGGACATATTACATCTAAGTCCTGGCACCTCTTTTCTATGAGTTACTATATTGATTGTGTACTGTCACTTTTTGAATTTTTATACATAACTTTGTGGATTTTTTATCTATGTGATATCAATAAAAACTTTTTTTACACCTATTGAGCTATCTGTGTCCCTCTAGGGCAGTGTTCCCCAACCCTGTCCTCAAGGCCCACCAACAGGTCATGTTTTCAGGATTTCCATTATTTTGCACAGGTGATTTGATCAGTTTCACTGCCTTAGTAATTACCACAGCTGATTCATCTGAGGGAAATCCTGAAAACATGACCTGTTGGTGGGCCTTAAAGTGGTAGTAAACCCTCCTATCATTTTCAGCCAAGGAAGCTGCCATCTTGGCCTCTGTTTAATCTACAACTGCCATGATGCTGCACATGTGATCAGCTATGATACCAGCCATTGGATGGTTTGACAGTATGATTTAGAGCACAACCAATGGGAGTGTTACATTTCCGGCACAAGCCGGAAATGTGACTGTTTTTTAACCTGTTAAATGCATGGGTTTACTACCGCTTTAAGGACTGGGTTGGGGAACACTGCTCTAGGGCATGTTTAAAGTACCACAATCTTTAGCTATTCCTTCATTATACATTGCATATCGGGATGATGCCTTCTAGGACCCGGTTTTATACTCTTGCAATGACATCCCACCCCACGTCCTCTAATTTTAAGGAAAGATTAGTGGAACTGAATATATTCGCTCTTTAGAAGAGGAGATTAAGGGGGGATATGATCAACATGTACAAATATATAAGTGGTCCATGTAGTGAACTTGGTGTTGAGTTATTCACTTTAACCTCCCTGGCGGCATGATTATTTCAGATTTTTGGGTCTCAAAGAGGTACATTGTTCCACATAGAAATTTGGCGTTTTATATTGTAGGCCTGTAATTCTTAGGAATAACTCACTTAAATCTGTCCAAACAAGAGTAGTAGACATCCTGGGTATGATAAAGTTTGAAAGACGAAATCATAAATTATAATATAATAAATAACTATAAATCATTTTCAAAAATAATAATATAATAATAATAAAATGTATTCAATAATGTAATCAAATAATAAACATTGAAATTTGCTCAGTTGCAGAATTGTCGTTGTCGTCACTTTCAGTGTCTGATGACGAATTTCCCCACGAATCAGTATCACTCTATTCTGCAAGTGATCTTATTTACTATCACTGTTTTCTAGGTGGTCAAAAAACGCTTTTGACGTAAAGGGACGCTTTTTGGATGCCATGGACATAATCAAGTTTCCAGGAAGAAAGAAGGCCATATATAATATAAAAATGCATGCAGGGCACTGGACAAAGCACTAGGGACAAAAGGGATGTAAAATGATTTGATACAGTAATGTAATCTTACAGATTACAGTGCACTGTATGTACTGTGTGTGTTTCACATTTTGAATTTGCCACCGGGCTCCTCCCCCATGTGATGCGCCGCTCGCAGGGAACGGAGCCCAGCATCACAGTGAATCGGGCGGAAGACACAGCCCACAGACACAGCGGGAGGACATCGCTGAATCCAGGGGACAAGTTAAGTAACGCTGCCTGGATCCAATGATGCAATCCCAAGTGTGGCTCGGGGTTACTGCTTTTGGTAATGAAAATTCACCCCAAGCCACACTTGGGAATACGGCCAGGGAGGTTAAGGTCAAAACAGAGGACAAGGGGGCACTCTTTACGTCTAGAGGAAAATTGATTAAATCTCCAAATGCGGAAAGGTTTCTTCACAGTTAGAGCTGTAAAAATGTGGACTCCCTTCAGAGGTGGTTCTGGCCAGCTCAGTAGATTGCTTTAAGAAAGGCCTTGATTCTTTCCTAAATCTACATAATATTACTGGGTACTAACATTTATAGGTAAAGTTGATCCAGGGAATATCCGATTGCCTCTGGGGGGATCAGGAAATAATTTTTTCCCCTGCTGTAGCAAATTGTATCATGCTTTGCTGTGGTTTTTTTTTTTTTGCCTTCCTCTAGACCAGGGTTTCTCAACCAGGGTTCCACGGAACTCTTGGGTTCCTCCAGAGGTTACTAGGGGTTCCTTGAGCAATGAACAATTTCTGCCTCTCGGATAAGTTCCCACTGACCCCATTGATCTTTTTAGCTATCTGGAAGGGGGTAATTCTTCCTAATGACCACAAGTGTAAGGAGAATTCTTGCCGATGAGCATCACACTTGTGTATTATGAGTTGTAGATATAGTCATTTTTAGCAGGGGTTCCCTGAGACTGGAAAGTTTTTTCAAAGGTTCCTATGTGTTGAAAAGGTTGAGAAAGGCTTCTCTAGATCGACTGTGGGTATAGGATTATGTATATGGGATTGTATAATATATATAAATATATATATTTTTTTTATAGTTGAACTAGATGGACTTTTTTAGCTGAACATGTGTCTGTTTATATCTGCTTACATCCGAGTCAGTTTGGGTTTGTTGCAACGAATGCAATAAGTTTGGGTCCAGGTCTCCTTCTGCAGACCTGACCGGATGTAGGTCAGAATTGTTGGACACACATTGACAAGAATAGATGGCAAAATGGAACAGACACAGAAGCTACATGTGTCACATCTGTTTCCATTCTGATTGGACTCATCAGGGAATCAGTCTGGGATCCCCTGCTGGGCGCCTCGTGAAAGGAACCTAAAGGTAACAGTTGCTTTATTATATTGGTCATAAGGTCACAATATACCCAGATACCTTACTGGCTTGCAAGAAATGTATCACCCAATGATTTAGCACTGCACCTGAACAGCATTTAGTAGTTATAACTGAGCAGACTTATGTATAGGTACAAAAACAGTTAAACTGCTGTAGTGAATTCATGAAGTAGATGAGCCAGGACTACATTAGATGCTGGTGCCTTGGGCTGCTCATTAGTAAAGGCTGCGACAGACTGTACTAAGCTTCACCTCTGTGCAACCCCATAGGAGACCGGCAGCGTTCTTAGATACTGCAGATTCTTAGAATGTCAGACTTACCATTATAGGCTATCATTCTTCTAAGGGCAATAACACAAGCATCACTAGTATGTGGTACAGGGAGGCTGTGGATTTACTGTATAAAGAAACCAATGCATTTACATCCAGTTCTAAGTCAACGTACCGCGTTACCTTTGTTTTTATATTTACTATAAAAGTAATTGTATTTTACTGTGTTAGGTTGTAAAGAAGGCAGTATAAATGGGAATACAATAAACCAATTTAAATCTGTCCATAAATATCACAGACAGAACCAGCTGTTTTTTCAGTGTTTGTCGTGTCCAATCAATTTTTCTGTAATGTTCTTAGATCGGGGTTATTTACCACAGTCGTCCTGTCATAAAGCTACATCTTCCGTAAAGCGAACCTGAACTCAAAAAGTGAGGATTTGCTATGCTATAAGGAACATTTAGAATTCACAATTGTGCCTAAGCAGTTGCCTGAAACATTTACCTTTTGTGTTAAATTCCTCCTAGGACAGATCAGTGCATTTCATGGCATGCAAATAAACTTAGGACCTCCTTTGGTTACAGCCTCACAGCTGTATACCTAGTGTGTGAGAGGCATTGTGCCTCTAACAGTGAGATTTGGTGATATCACTAAAGTGCTGATCATGGTTCTCCTTGCTGGAGAGGAATCTGTTCTTGAAGACCTGCGGTGCATGCATCTCCCTGTTTCTGCTTCATTAATTGTATGGATTTGTGCGATCTTCTACCTGTCCCACTGCTTCTCAAATTTCCCCCTACCAGTTACCAGATCATCAATCATCAAAGGTTCCGCTCTGACATGAGGAAGTAAAGCCCTGCCTTTACCAAGATGGCCACCTCCACACAGAGACAGTGTGGAACAAGGTATGGTTAGTCAGGAACTGGGAATAAATCAGCGGCGGGGAACCTTAAAGCAATATAGATGCCTATTTATTTGCCTCCTGCTTGCTTGTTTTGGGCACAGTTTCAATAAATGGTCATCTTTAGGGTGCAGTCTCCAGGGCTTACGTCTCCATCCTTATGCTTGCCTTCACTATAAAGATGTTCCCTGACCTGGAACTAACACAGAGTCATGACCAAAAATATTGTCACTCCCGTATTTCTGTCAGATAATGCACCACTTCACCCAGAAAATTGTTGCAATTACAAATGTTTAGGCATTCTCATGTTTATTTCTTTTATTTGTATTGGTATGACACAAAAAAAGCGGAGAAACAAAAAAGCCAAATCTGACAAATATTCCATGCAAAACTCCAAAAAAGGACTGGACAAAATTATTGGCCCCCTCAGTTTAATATTTGGTAGCACATCCCTTGGAAAGAATACATGCAATTAGTAGCTTCCTGTAACCATCAATGGGTTTCTTACACCCCTCTACTGGAATTGTGGACCACTCTTCTTTCGCCAACTGCTCCAGTTCTCTCAGATTGGAAGGATTCCTTTTCCTGACTGCTTTTCTCCAGGGAGACCATCTACAGTGTCATGGGCTGTAAACTTCTTGACAATGTTGCGCACAGTGGACACAGGAACATTAAGATCTCTGGAGATGGATTTGTAACCTAGAGATTGTCCATGCTTTTACACAATTTTTGTTCTCAAATCCTAAGGCAATTATTTGCTGCTCTTTCTCTTCTCTATGCTCCATGTGGCACACATAGACACACAACAGAAAGGTTGAGTCAATTTTTCACCATTTTAACTGGTTGCTGGTGTGATTTCTATATTGGCAGCACCTGTTAATTGACACAGGTGAGTTTTACCACTTCAGCCCCGGAAGGATTTTCCACTTTAGGACCAGAGCACTTTTTGCGATTCGGTACTGCGTCGCTTTAACTGACAACTGCGCGGTCGTGCAGCGTTGTACCCAAACAAAATCTGTGTCCTTTTTTTCCCACAAATAAAGCTTTCTTTGGTGGTATTTGAGCACCGCTGTGTCATTTCTGATCGCCGCTATAAACAAAAGAAGAGCGACAATTTTGCAAAAAAAACCCCACATTTCTTACTTTTTGCTAAAATACATTTTTTTCCATCGGTTTTGGCTGATTTATATTCTTCCTCATATTTTTAGTAAAAAAAAAAATCGCAATTTGCGTTTATTCATTGGTTTGCACAAACGTTGCTGCGTTTACAGATGATGAGAATTAATTTCTGGGGTTTTTATTTTTTTTTTATTTTTTACTAGTAATGGCAGCGATCTGCGATTTTTAGCAGTACTGCAATATTGCAGCGGACATGTCGGACCATTTTGACACTTTTTTGGGACCATTGGCATTTATACAGCGATCAATGCTATAAAAATGCACTGATTACTTTGTAAATGCCATTGGCAGTGAAGGGGTTAACCTGGAGGGGGCACTCTAAGGGATAACTGTGTTCCCTGGGCGTGTTCTAACTGTGGGGGGACTGCCCATATACAGGAAGCCTGTGATCACAGCCCTTCCCCCTCTATGAGAATGGAGATTTGTGTTTACTTTCACTGCGGGGGGGCCATCGCGGGTAGCCGGCGGTGATCGAGTCCGCCCTACCAGCTCCCTGCCCCCCCCCCCCCCCGGACACAGTCAATGCGCCTCCGGCGCGCTCACAGCACTAGTTATCGCACCCGCCGTCATATGACGGCGATTTGCGATAACGAGCCACTCTGTCGCCGTCAGACTGCGCTCGGTGGCGGCAAGTGGTTAATTACACATTTGAGAAGGTGCCAATAATTTTGTCCAATTCATTTTTGGAGTTTTGCGTGGAATGTGTCAGATTTGGCCTTTTGTTTCTCCGCTTTTTGTGACATACCAATACAAACAAAACATATAAACGTGAGAATGCCTAAACATTTGTAATTGCAACAATTTTCTTGGTGAAGTGGTGCATTTACTGACAGAAATGCAGGGGTGCCAATATTTTTGGCCACGACTGTATAGCCAGTAAAATCTAAAAAAAAGCCTGAACTCCTGCCTGTATTCTCGTTTCAGGTCAGTGAATCAGCAGCTAGTAAAGCCAAAATGAGTTTAAGACTCTGGAGCTACTTTATAAAGAAGTCAGCAATGGCAGCTCTCATTTTTATGTGCACAGATGTTTCCATTAAAGTTTAAAAATAGACATAAACCATGAGAAAAAAAAGCAATTTGAAATAAATAGACTATATTCCCTTGATTTATCAAAATTAAATTAAAATAAAAAAACACAAATCTTTTGTTGGCAAACCCTAACAACGAACTTCTGTTAGTTGCTCCCTTTTGGATTTTAAATATGTAATATAAAATATTGTTACATATTAAAATAAAAATATATAAAATGCGATTTGTTATATCCGTTCAACAAGTGAAAAAACCCAGTGGATCCTAGTGGGAACAGGCAAAATCCCCAGGTGAAAACAAAGTGAGAATTAAACTAAAAAAAAAGAAAACGAATGCAGCCACCGCATCTAACAAATGGTAAATTACAATATATATGTTTGTTTTGGGGTTTAGAAATACTTTGAAGTTCCCACTTTTCACTAACAATGGTTTAGAAATGCAAAATGAAATTAATTTCAGTTAGATTTACAAGTTAACTAATGAAATGCGTGGCGCTGCAGGCTTTTAAACTCTCCACCATGTTATCCTATGTGTCCATGCACACACACATTGGCTGTTATCATCTGTTTTGGGTTGGGGCGTTTTTGAGCTGTAAAAAAACCCCAAGACTAGTGGGTTCTGAGAGATGTTTTTCACCTGTAAAAACGTTCTAAAGCTCAAAAACGCACAAAAACACCGCTCACCAACATTTTTGGATGCTTTAGATCCATTGAGGGAAAAAAAACCCGCTACTGCTCAAAAACGTGAAACAACGCGGTTCACTCGCATTTTTGGACGTTTTTGGTCCATTGGAACAAAAAAAACAAAACAAAACGTTACGTCTCAAAATTTTTCATAAACGTCAGTGCAAAAAGCTGAAAAACTCACTGAAAAGTGAATGTTTTTTTTTTAAAGTCATGTGTGCATGAGGCCTTATGGATTTTTTGCACTATGCATAAAGCTGTAGCTGTTGTGCAAATGGGGCACAATTGAGTTTTCTACAGGTACAGTATTTTCCCTTCAGGTCAAATGTTCTCAATCTATTGTTTAAGGGTTGCATCCCCCTGTGCTGAACAAAGTACTGCATACAGTATTTTTTCACCAGTGCACACCGAATACGCTTTGGTATGAACTGACATCATCGGGAATTTTGCCATGTCTAAACGTTTAGTCATGGTCCCAAGGCATCTGGTGTGAACAAACTCATGTATGACTATTGTTTTTAGGCTATTTCCTCTTCTGGTCAAATGTTCTTTGGTTATTCTCTTAGGAATTAATGTTCTGAGGGGTACTGTATTAGTGAATGTTACTTTGTAAAATACAACTTTTCGCACATAATAAAAATGTCCACAAAGGCTTTTGTGCAAATGCTAATACATTTACACTATACATTTTTTATAAAATTCCCCGTAGTGGTCCTGCAAATTATTTGTACCAATGGTTTCAGTATTGTCTCTTCTTTTTCAGTGTATGTCAGTTGTGTATGTCATGGAGTGTTTATAGAAACATTACTTAGTATCTACATATATCATTGAACGTGGTTTTAGGTTTATATCATTGTGTTGTTATAGTAGCATTTTTGCTCCTAAAATATAAGATTTGCCAGCATGGACTTAGTAACTAAAAACAGAATGCATTTACCTTGTTTAGCATCCAGGAAATCCTTGATGTTTGTGTGACAGTCCAGAAATAGATGCCAACCAGCCTGAAGGAAGACACAGGATTTCCTGAAAACAAAGTTCTTGTGTTCTAAGTGATGGGCGAGGTCCACATGGCCTGAAAGATGCTTTAAGCTATTTTCTTAACCCGTCCTTTACTGAAGTGTTAGATCATAATAATGATCTGCCTGTACATAAAACCTCTTCTCCTTCCTGTCTGGAGGGTGTCATCCAGGCTTTCAGTGGCTTTGTAGAACTCTTTTAATCAGCCGTGTTTGGATGCAGGTCAATCTCACATCTGTCTGCGAATTGAGATATCATTGTATTGTGGCCGGCGTAATAAGGCTGTTTGGCACATGAGTGATGCAAGTCTTGCCAACCTGACAAAGATATCACTATCTGATGGCAGATTCGAGTAGCTAAATCCCAGAGTGTTACCAGATTACTAAGTCTGAAATGTTCCCATTCTGTATGTTAGGAAAATTCATGCAATGAATTTGTTCTTTTTCAAGTCATTTAAAGCCCAACTCCGGGGAAACCAAAACTGAGAAATTATTTTTTCATACTTACCAAATTTTCCTTTTCGAGAATGGCAATCAGGGGTTGGCTCCATCCACCCTCTACACCGATAGGATCCTAGCTCATAAACTTGAGCACACCCTGAGCCTGGCCTGAGAACTACCTCAATGTGATTGGGTGAGAGAATTGGATATTGTTAGAAAATAAAAGTTTCAGTAAATGTGTAAAAAAATGTCAGGTTTTCTAAAGGCTCCATATTAGCGCACAAGAAAATAACTTGCAAACAACAGGGAGAGAATACTGCAACGTTTTAATCACAGAGACAGAAAGTATATAGTAGCTCTTCTCCCAAAATCAACAGTAGTTAAAGCACACAATAGTTTTACACAATAGTATGAAACACAACTATGGATTGAAGACCATGTAGCTGCCTGGTAGATTGTTTCTGGATGCACTCAAAATGCTGTCGCCCAGGAACGTGGGACACTCATTCTGGGTAGAGTGTACAGTGACTGTCTCCGGTACTACCAATCCCTTAAATTTATAGGCCAGCGCTATGGTTTTAACCATCCATGAGACTATGGGGGTTGATTTGCTAAAACTGAAGGTGCAGCTCTGCATAGAAACCAATCAGCTTCCAGGTTTTTTTGTCAAAGCTTAATTGAAGAAGCTGAAGTTGGAAGCTGGTTGGCTACTATGCACAGCTGCACCAGATGTTGCACTCTCAAGTTTTAATAAAACAACCCTTGACTCCACTTAATGTTTTGGAGCCTTTGTTTGCTTTTGGTAGAATGATGAGGAGATAATATGATGCTCTGATGTTAGACCTTGTATCAGTGTAGGTCCTCAATGTCCTGACAACATCCAGGCAGCTAATTTGCTCACTGTATTCCAAGAACAAAAGAAAAAGCAACGGCGGCACTCTGCCCAGTGCTGGTTAATGTATTTATTGAAGAAAAGCCATACAGGGTACAGGACACAAGGTAGATGCGTTTCACTCAATCATGAGCTTACTCATTAACAATGCAGGTAAAATTATTTCCTGCTTCATATAGAGGCAACCTTAGACGTGAAACCCAGCATAGGGATTTATATCACTCAGTCTGCAAGGAAAGTCGTGAAGGGCTCTTCAAACTCAAGCATAGCAATTTCAGCGACACTTCTGGCAGATGTGATTGCAACCAAAAAGACTGTTTTTAAGGTGAGGTTCCATCCAGAGCTATACATCTTACTCAATCCGAAGATAGAAAATCTAATATTAGTGGTAGGTCCCATTTCAGAAGGCTTCAATCTTGCAACGGCCTTACAAATGTTAACTATCAGTTCATTGGAGGTGAACTGAATCCTGGTAAAGTGGAGACCACCAAAATGTGTCCTGTAAGCACGCTTAAACCCCCCCTCCCCGATGAGAGGCAAATTCTTGGAACCTGAGCCGCAGTCTGTTGTTTTGTATTAGTGCTGTCTTTTTGGGGCTTCATGAGAGTATCTACAGAACATTAACCTTTGTCTTTTAAGAGCCAGGTCATCAGGCAAAATTTTACTGATGCCAATTGAAACATGGGACCTTGGTACAGAAGGTCTGACATTACTAGTAAATGCAGAGGTGTTCTCAAATTCAGGTGATGAAGCAGAGGAAATCACAGCCACCTGGGTCAGTGCGGAATTATAGCTAAGACCATCTCCATCAAAGTCTCCTCAGGATGCTGAGGGGAACTGTAACAAAGACATATACTGTCAGTCCAAGGTCATGGAATGACTCTATTGCCTTAGAACATTGGTAGTTTTGTGTTAACTGGGGCCGCAAAAATGGTCCACTCTCTGAAAAAAAAAACAAGTTCTCAACTTTTGGAAGTCTTGTAACAGCAACAATTTAATTTAAATAACATTTAATTGCTTTCAAACTGAGCCCTAACAGGCAGTTGACCTGGGGATTGCTCTGACCTGGGACGTACACCATGGAATGGTAGAGTAGATTGGCCTGTGCCTATGCCATAATTGGAGCCATTTCCTTCAGTAACTAATGTCTCCAGGTTTGTAGGGCTTGAAAGACTGCTCTCAGCAAAAGACATTGGAGATCACCTTTTCCTTTTGGGAAGGACTACTGACCTTGTACCGAATTCCCTCGGCAGATGGCTTCCCAACAGGTCTTGTTGGTATCCAGTGTAATGATCGTGAAGGATAATGGAGGGAGAGAGTGGCAACATAGGAGGTTCTCCTTCTCTGACCACCAATGGAGACTCTGCTTCATAGAAGGGCTGATTAGAATCATTTGATCTAGGTCTTCCGGCTGCTATTGATTGAGGAACCTGTACTGGAATGGGCAGGACCTCCACCGGAGCCATTTGACCATCGGTACTGCAGTGAACATGGTCCACACAACATGTAGGCATTGTGAGGCAGTGAGGATTGGCCACTACAGCCAAAGCATTCCTTCCGCGGATGACCAGAATTTATACTGCTGTGAGAGGAACTCTATTTTGAGGAGTATCTATTGTTGACCCCAGGTAAATAAGATCTTGGAAGGGTGTGAAATAACTCTTGTCTACATTGATCACTGAGTTCTCAAAGTTTTCCAGCATTGAGACAGTAAATACTTGATGGACTAGCAACATATCTGGGTTTAGTCTCAGTAGTAAGATGTTGTCGAGATAGTGGTATAAGCTTACCGTTTTCTTTTGAAGGCGACAAGAGCAATCAGAGCTTTCAAATAGTCAACCTATAGGATTGTTTGAAGAGACTCCATCTTGAAGTGCTCTTTCCTTATGAATCTGCTTAGAAGTGTTTATTCTATCACAGACCCTTATTCCCTCCCTTTTTTCTGAAGCAAAAAAAGGGTAGAGTACATCCTGGAAAAATGCTCCTGATGGGGTACTGCCATTATCGCACCTTGGTACAATAATTTATTGACATAAGAGGGTAGAATCTTCTTTTTGTGACTACAGACAAGAATCTTTGTTGAATGAAAAAACTAGATGTGGTAGCATGTGAAATTTCCATATGTGGCCTTTTGATGGTGTTTTTAAAAACAATTGATGTCTTATGTCAAAATTTATGAGCGTCCTAACAAGGCAAAGAAGTGTTTTTTCTTGGACTTCTAAAATGCAGATGTTCCCTTCCAGGATCTACAAAATTTTCTGCCTGGCATAAAAATGTTTGATTTGCCTCTGTCGTGTGATGATCCCTTGAAACGAGAGCTTTTTTGCCTCAGGGGTCTTCTATACTAGGGAAGAAACCCATATTTTCCACCGGTAGCTTTTGTGGTTGCAGCATTGTTGCCAAACTAGGATTGACCTTTAAAAGGTATATTATACAACCCTTGTTTAGGCCACCCATACTCTAAGCATGTTTGCCATGACTGCATTTATCATTACTGTTGACAAGGACTTGAATTTGCTTAATGGATGGCCATGTCAGTCCCCTGCTGGCTGAAAGCTTTTGTCTGAAAATTCAAAGGAGCCAGGTGGAAAATTGATGGTCAAGCAGTGCCTGCATCCAACCAGATGCAGCTGCTGTATGGGTATTCTAACAGCTGCTGTCAGAATCAATAGCCCAGTAGGGGTTTCCTTCTTTAGGTTGTATAGCATGGATGAAGGGACCTGTTATTTTTTTTTCATTAAGTCAGAAGACTGAACAAATAAATCTAACAGTATATGGCCAGCTTTACTAGGTCTTTATTATACTAGTTGTCTAAAGTTGCCCCTTAAATTAATAATCCGTGTGCATATTATAACAAATTTCAGCGAAAATTATTTTCTAGCAAATATTCCTATGGAAATATTAGCACACAATGCTGATACAAGAGGCTGAAGCTGGCAGCAGTCAAACAGCACAGCTCTATTTGTACAACATACAATGAGCAGCAGGTAGCTCATTAAATGAAGCCACTGTAGGAAGAAGCAGACCTGGCAAGCCTCCTAGTGAGCAGACTGCCTGTCAAAGGTTAAATGTGTATTAGCCTTCAGTTGTACTTAACCCCGCTTCTAAGACAAGCCATTCAGTTCTGTAATGTAAATAGATGTATCCGTTCATGGTGACTTGCAGGGAGCAATTTATATTGGAAGGACACTGCGATGTGAGGAGACATGTGAGGGAAAATGATAGTTTGCTTATCTGCTTAACCCTTTTGGAGCTTCTGAGACTAGCACTGAGCTCCATTCAGGATATGAAAACTGTGGCGGAACCTTCATTTGATGCATTGCCTATCCTGCCTGGCATCTCAAGAGGCAGAGTCACTTGACAGTGATACCAGCAATTCTTGTACATGCTCTGTCACTACAGGGACCTTTCCTGCATTAATACCATAGCAATGTTCTCTTGATCTGTGAAAGGAAAATGACCCCTTCCAATTGCTCTGGCTTGGCCTCCCGTGAGCACGTCAGGTACCTGATTATCCTGAGATGCTAAATGGAGCATGGCTTATAACTGAATTTCATGCCTCCTGAAACAATTGTGTCCTGGTTATTGACTCATCCATCTGCAGAAAATGCTGCACACTGTGCATCAGTACAGACAGACAGAGCCCATATTAACTGCTTGTTCCACCTCTGCAGGCATGCTTATTTTGGCAATATCATACCTAAAGGGCAATCAGACATAACTCAAAACTTTACTTATGGGTCCTTTACAACAGAACAATCAAACACAAATATTTTTCAGATTGATTGGGGGCGTTTGAAATCACCCACACTTTATGACTTCCCATGGACTTAGTAAAGAGACTTCTCCCCGGCACAATCATGTGCTTTTTCAGTTGGTTTGCTGGTATAAGTAGTTGAGCTCTGCATACAGGAAGAATGTAATAGAATGCATTAAGAATAAAAAAGCTTTTGTTTTAGGGCTCATGTACACAGATGCATTTGGGCATACAGCGCCAGAACCCAGCGTATTTCCACAGGTGCTGCATACAGCATGACAAAACCAATGGCCTTCCCTGGATTCTGGCACTGTACGCCCTTAGTGATGAATAGGGTGTGGAAAGGTTAGAATCACTTTTGGGATTTAAAGCATAGTTCTAGGCAAAAATAACAAGATAAAATGATAACCCATTAAAAGATAAAATAATAAAATCATACAATCCCAATTTGTCCCCTTTCGTTGCTGAAAACACTTTCAAAGAGTTAGACTGGTAAAGTTGATGCAGGGAAAATCCGATTGCCTCTCGGGGGATAGGGAAGGAATTTTTACCCCCCGCTATAGCAAATTGGATCATGCTTTGCTGGGGTTTTTGCCTTCCTATGGATCAATACATATATTTTTTTTTGGTTGAACTAGATGGACTTGTGTCTTTTTTCAACCTGACTAACTATGTAACTATGTAACTGGAACTCACCAACACCCACACACCTATCAAATTAGGCTATGGTCGTGCAGTCCCTGTATCCCCATACACTTACATGGGCTGCCTGTGCACAACACCTTGGGCCTCAAACTGTATAAACACATGGCCCATTCACGAACTATAGGTGTCAGCGTAGGAATGTCTACACTTACACTGCTTCAATTTCCATCCAGGCATATCTTTCAAATTGCTTCAGCTTCCTAAAGTAATGGGGTATGATCTTTCCTAATACATTAAAATATTACCAAGTGACACATTTAGCCAGGGTCTTGGAATGGTGCAGGAACTCAACCCACAAACAATGGATAGCATTAGTACAAGTAAACTCCAACCCAGTACTACGACCGAACTGGGGTCTATTTTATGTACGAAACCTCCCTCGGTAGCAGTTTCACCCCGGTTACTATCCCACACTCTCATCACTAAGTTATGGGAAGCTAGGATCGATACTTTCCGTACTGTTTCCCTGTAACCTCAAATGAACATGATTACGATAGGTAACAAACACCCAACTCAAGGACGTGGTAAGGTTCTGGGACCGATTTACACAGTGAACCATTATAAAATTACATAATCCTTTCTAGTATGGGGTAATGAAATCCTTCGACTTCGTTA
>BLSH010457321.1:573193-599252 GCA_018402905.1 Glandirana rugosa | reverse complement strand
TCCACTTCACAATTATGCGCCACTTTGTGTTGATCTATCACATAAAATCCCAATAAAATACATTTACGTTTTTGGTTGTAACATGACTAAATGTGGAACATTTCATGGGATATGAATAGTTTTTCAAGGCACTGTATACACCAAAGTGCAGTATATATTAGGAAAATGTTCCACTTATGGCCAGACATGTAAGAAATAATCCATTGACACAAAAACACTGGATCATCATGGAAGCATTGGGGATACATTTTCTTCAATGCTTATCTCAGGAACAAAGACCTGTTTCATTAGGAATAGGCGGAGTGTTTATTCAAATACAAATAGTTATACTGAAATTAAAATGTACACATCATACATATACAAAAACCATATTATGAGTATGTTCACATATAGCTGGACTTGCAGGGGTATATAGGTGGCAGGGCACATTTACCCAGTAGTGCATCTATACTCAATGGTGCACAATCCAAGGCAGCAAAGGGTGTCTAATTCTTTCAGAGAATTCCCTAAAAAGGGGGGTTTAAGGGAAAAACACTGACACAAGGGTCTGATGAATGTAAAGGAGGGGTGGGTGTATCAACTGTATCAAAGGTGTAAAAATGGTCAAAGAGTATGAGTATGGTGCAGTGGGCATTGGGTTCAGCAGTTAGTCATGTAAGTGGTCGCCTGCCAGCAGGTTAAGTGGTGAGTTTCTTAACAAGTAAATATAAGTGAACAGACTACATAAACTGGATGTGGGTGAGAGGGAAGAACACTTCAAGGATAAAAATGAGACTGCGGGTTACTTATAAATCATTTATTGTATATATTACATCATATTGCGGAGTTTATACACTGTTGGTTTGTACTGTATACAAGAAGAAGAACAAGTTCCTGCTTATATTTACTTAGTTATTATATGTGCTTAGGTGTTTACATGTCCCTTTCCATTAACTACTTTTCTCAGTGAAATATTTTCACTGCAAAGTTAAACCACAGTCCTACCAGTACCACCAACATTTCTGTGTCATATACGTCAAAGGTAATCATCATGTCATATGGGATACACCTTACTTTTTCATTTTTATGAGCTTATATAAAGGAATGGTGAGGTATCCATTGTAATATTTGGGAAGCCTGGGATCACCAGTCAGCTGAGTGCAAAATCCGGTGCAGCTCTGCATAGAAACCAATCAGCTTTCAGGTTTTATGGTCAAACCTTAATCAAACAAGCTGAAGTTAGAAGCTGATAGGCTACTATGCACAACTGCACCAAATCTTGTATTCTCCAGCTTTAGTAAATCAACCCCATAGTCGTTATTACTTCAAAGCAAGCAAAACAAGATTGTTTCCTTCAGCATAAACAAAGAAAGAAGGCCATACATTTGAGGTTTAAAAGTAAAGTTATTGCTTTCACCATGGCATTTTCATTCCCCTCTTACAGGTGGGTTAAACCTCACTGGACCGAAATACCAGTAATCAGGGCTGGAGGCTCTTTTCCACCAAAAATCTCACCAAGCCAGGTCTCATACCAGGACTTAACAATCCTGGGAGAACTGTAAGTCAGTCCCCTTTGTCAGATCACCCTGGAACGCTGCACCCTACATGGGTAGTAGTCCCAAACTGTCTCTTGTTATCCATCTTAAAGGGACGTGGATATGCAGAGAAAAATAAGTGGGACTTTAAATGAAGCGAGGTGGTGTATAACAGTATAATGATGGATTTGGTAAAATTCATGATTTAAATGGTAGACACATTCAAAAGGGTATACATCAATAACGTTTAGTATTCCATATTATTCATTAAAAATAATATTGATTAAGATGGTAATACATATAAAAAAGGATATGCAAAAATAGCCTTACATATTCCATATTCATAAATGAAAAATGATATCATAATATTCAGAATGTTCAATTATTGCATATAACATGACCCCAATCCATCAATATTTGTGTTAATATTGGTATTCAAATAGCAGCCAAAATATAGCTCAATTGTGAAAAGTATAGAGGAAATCTGGGCTGTAATTCTCATCACCCCGGGGGTTAAATTGTGGGTATATGATCCATAGATCTGGTAACTTGAGTAGTACACGGTGATAGAGGCTCTACGCGTTTCGTGGCCAGTTGGGGCCACTCATCAGGAGCAGCCGTGACATGACTACGATAATCAAAAAAAGAAGAAAATATTATAATATAAAAGAAATATCATCACATGTCAGTTCATAAATTAAAAGTATACCAACCCTACCGAAATTAGACCTGCAGCGTTGGGACAACAGCGGCAGACTGCTGGGGCATGGGGGCATCCCGGAAGTCAGCGGCTCGGGAACCGAGGGGAGAGACTGGAACGAGGGCCGTTCACACCGACCGTGCCCAGGGTGGGGGCAGGAGCACCCAGGTGTGGTATAGCTGTAAAAAATGGCTGTGAATGGAAATGGGGTAAATTGTTAATGTGGTGTATGAACAAGTAAGTGAATAAACAAAAAATGTTGGGAGAAGAAAAAGAAAGGGAAGGAAAGGGAAAGAGGGAAACCGACCATGGGTAGTAAAAGGTAAGGGGTGAGTAAAAGGAATAAAAAGAAATGAATGGGAGTGAAGGGAGTGTCCATAAGTGAAGCATGTACCAGTTGATGATGTCATGATAGTGATGACAGCGTGTGCAGCATAGCTGGTGTGCTCCATCCCATCCTGAGCGCCGCCTCTTTTTATTCCTTTTACTCACCTCTTACCTTTTACTACCCATGGTCGGTTTCCCTCTTTCCCTTTTCTTTCCCTTTCTTTTTCACTATTTAAAGGGTTAGTGTTTAATCCTTCTCAGTAGATAGAAATATTAACATGCAAATATTGTTAAAGCTGAACTTTAAAGCATGTCTAAAACCAAACCGTTTTATTTTTTTGCACTAACTGCTGTTTTTTTACCATCTGTATCTAATTAGGAGGATTTTCCTTTACGTCCTGTCCTATTGTCTCAACAGATAGTGAGAAGATTTCCAATGTTTGCTGAAATTCTTATTAGACAGTTGCCACAAGAACAAGTGTGCCCATTGGAAGATTTCCCTCTATTTTGTTGTGGTTGAGCTCAGCTTTTTAATTTACCCTTGCTTACAATCCCAGTGACATTGGTGATCAGGACAGCAAGAGCTGAAGCTCCCTAAAGAGGGTATGGCAAGAAATAAAAACAGGACGGTGATTCTAACCCTTCACCACTGTTTCACTCTCTCTATTTATTCTGGTGACCAAAGTCTTTGGTATAAAAGTGATGAAAACCCAATATTTTTGAGTTGTCACAGGGACAATAGGTGAGGATACATCTTCCGATAGGATTCACTCTTTGGTGGCATTTCCTCACATTTTCTGTTGTGTCTCTAAGATTGGAAGTGAAGGGAAATCTCACTGATGGGACAGATACACAAAAAAAAACAACAACAAGGTCTCAACCAATGTCTATTCTTTTTTAAACAAAACAAAAAAAATAACTTTACATACACTTTAAAGCCCCACTCTGGAAACTGTAAAATGATCACTTTCAGTGGGGCAGTGCCGGCACTGCAAGGCTTAATTGCTTGTTCAGGTCTAGGGGACACAGTATAGCAGATTTACTTAAGCTGGTCATACATGGATCGAAATTTGGCAGAGCAGAGACCGGCCAAATTCGATCCACATTTCGGGCCCATGGTTGTACAGATGTTGATCTACTAATTGACTTCTTTACAACCAGCCTGTTGGGTTTTTCCAGATCGATCGGTGCCACCATCCAGTGACATAACTAGTACCTTCAGGGCCCCGATGCAAGAAACCACGAAGGGCCCCCCTGATCCCCAGACAGGGCCCTTTCCTCTGAGCCTGGTGGCGGAACGCCAGGGCCTGATCACCAGTGTGTGACTGCATAGAAGGGAACCAAACTCTCAATTTCCACCCCCACTTCTCCTCTTCTCCCTCTGGCAGGCATTCAGCGGCTGCAGGGGGAAAATGGAGAGATCGGTTCCTCTATGCCGGTGTTTCTCAATCTGTTTACATCCAGGGCATCCTTGAAGTTTACCCCTAGGTGAATGAGGCTGCACTGCATCCACTCCACAACTGTGTGCATTGCACGCAGTTGCAGCATAGTGATGATGCATTTAGAGGGTTAAAACAGGAGGTCAGGAGGCAACAGATTGCCTATTCACCAACTGTCAAATGCCTCTGAAAGGTGATCTGAGCATGGATCGCTTTTCAGAGAACAGCATTTTTTTGCTGGTACTATGAGCAAGAGGGAAAAAAATTAGTTCGGATTGTACACATAGGAGGTCAGGATTAAAAGCGCATAGATAGAATGTGCATACATACATGTAAACACACATGTACGCATACACACATATATATAAACACACATGTACTGTATATATAAGTACATATATATATATATATATATATATATATATATACCCACACACATACATGCACCAACATATATAAATATACACGCATATCTATAAATACACACACTCATATATAAATGCACACATGCACCCACACATACATGCACCCCATATACATGCACCCACATATACACGCACACACACATACATGCACACACATACATGCACACAAATATACAGGCACCCACACATACATGCACACAGACATACATGCACACACACATACACGCACACGCACATACAAGCACACACACATACATACACCCATTCATACATGAACCCACACATACATGCACACACACATACATGTATCCACACCTACATGCACTCACACATACATGCTCCCACACATACATGCACTCACACATACATGCACCCACACCTACATGCACTCACACATACATGCATACGCACATACTTGCACCCACATATACATGCAGAATTGCAGATAGCCTTTTAAAAAGCGGCAGTACCTTATCTCTTCCTGCCAGGTACTGCACTGTAGGGGGAGACAAAGAGTACATCACACACTGCTTTCACTTTCAGTGTAAACAGTGTGGCGAGCTCCCCGCAGCGTCGATTCGGCTGAGGAATGGAGAGCTCGATCTCAGCCACCCCTCCTAATCTAGGCATACAGGGGGCCTTCAGCTTGGGGCTCGGTCACTATGGCGTCTCCAATGACCCCTATAAGTCCGCCCCTGCCGTCAGAACACAATAGCACAGCGGGAGGATTTGATGTGGATGATGAATCGAATCATTTTTTTTGTTCAATCCGCTGGTTGATGATTATGAAAATGATTACTGTATAGGCTGACTTTCCCTATCCTCTGCTCCTCGCCACTGTGGTCCAGACTGGTCCCCACAGCATCTTTCCCTTTATGCTACACCAGTCTGAGGTCCTGACAGTCCACAGCTAGAGCATGGGGGAGCGCCATCTGCTGGAGGAGAGGGGGATCAGGTAAGTAAAGGTGTTTCTCTACACCAGGGTTTCTAAACCAGGGTTCCATGGAACCCTAGGGTTCGTCCAAAGGTTGCTAGGGGTTCCTTGAGCAATGGTCAATTTCTACCTCCCAATTTCCAATGACATCATTGATCTTTTTAGCTATCTGTAAGGAGGTAATTCTTCCCAATGACCACAAGTGTAAGGAGCATTCTTCCCATTGACCATCACACAAAGGTATCATAAATTGTAGATTCTTCATTTTTAGCAGGGGTTCCCTGAGGCTGGAGAATTATTTCAAGGGTTCCTCTGTGTTGAAAAGGTTGAGAAAGGCTGCTCTACGCCCTTAGGCAAAATTAGCCTTCCTCGCAGGCAGAATATAGCCAGCAGCACTGATCAATCAGGAAAAACCTGACCGGTTGGTTGTACACAAGTTGATCGTTAGACCGACTTTTGTACAACCAGATAGCCCATACATGGATTACAATTCGGCTGGTCCCTGCTGAACTGGCCAAATTTCAATCCATATATGGCCCGGCTTAAGGGGAAATGGCTATTTATGTGGCAGTTTATCTTTGTTAGGTAAATTGCTTATGGTTCTTTAAAAAGCAGTGCATTAGCTGTGTGAAGTCAGGGTGAAAGACTTGTTTGTTAGCCATATTGTGTTCTATTATCCATCTGCTATCTGCTGTGTGTGGCTAGTTTGAGCTGTCCAAGTACATATGAAACGAATGAGACATTTCGGTTGTAGGGGGTCTGTCCATGTAAATATACGGAGAGATCAGAAGTTAGGGACCATTCAGACTCTTTAGCCTTTAAAATATTTCCTGACTTTCTGAGGACATCTTGAGCTAGACCACACCATACAGTAGCCATCATGAAGATTACAGAGGGCTGTGGTTGTTTATACTGCAGAAAATTGACATTTGACATGATGCAGATTCTTTTGCCTCAGGCTGAAGATTTAGACTGTACTTACAAACTCACTGAGATATTGTTAGCTGTGGTGGATGAATGGCGTATAATCACTGCTTTTCTTCATATGCCTGATTTTTGTCCTCGGTACAGTGTTTTGGATTAAAGGCGCTGACCGGTGTAATAAATAACTGAATATAACTTGGTTCCAATTCGTTACGAGACTTCTGATTTTCGTAGTGTACTGTACACAAGTGTGTGTTTATAACTCATGTTTGAAATATATGTAAAGACATGTCGTGAAATACATTTCAGGTGTCAAGGCTAACTTAACTATGTTTCATGCTATACCCACATTTAGGGTGTAATACGTATGAAGCATGGTTGCACCCCCCTAAACCAGTGTTTATCAACGTTTTTCCAGTCAGGATGCCCTTGAAAAGTATTTTCAGTCTCAAGGCACCCCAGTTAAGCCTTAGTTCACATTACTGAGTGTCGGGGAAGGCGTGCAAAATCGCTTCCCAACATGCAAATGCACTGCTCTTCAGCAGAAGTAATTCTTACTGGTACCCTCATGCATTAGCAAACACAGTGTGCTTTCGGTACGGCGTTATTTAAAAAAAAAAAGTTGGGGTTGGGGACTAGGGCTGGTTCACCCTAGAACGTGGTGCCGGAAAGGCATGCTCTGTGCACGTTTCCTGCACTGCAGGTGATTGCACTGCCCTTGCGATCTGAATGCGGGTGCCAGTGCATTGTTAACAGTACTCCAAATGCAGATCACCAATGCATTGTGTTTGAACCATGCGGTTGGGTCCAGTGTATTTTTTTAAAGTAGTGCATGCACTACATGCGTTCCCCTCTCTGCAATCCCCCAGCTGATATCTGTACCCCAAACTGCCCTTTCTGCTCACTTCTGTAGCCCAAAACTCCCTCTCTGCTCACCTATGTACCCCGAAACCCCCAGTTTGAACACTTTTGTATCCCACGCTCTGTGATAACCTTTGAAAGCTAACCCCCAGCCTCCATTTTAATCCCCTCTGGTCTGCACCCTACATTCCTCTCAGCAGAACCTCAGGGCAGAGCCATTCTTCCATTACAATGTACAATCTACCCTGCGGTGCTGGCAGAGTGAGGAGCGAGTGCTGGCTCCTGGGTGTAGCTCTCTAAGCACTTAGTAGTATGCACTTACTAGGATGTATGGGGCACATACCCCCTCTGCACCCCCCCCCCCCCACTAGCCCTACATACTCACAGACAAAGACTTGCACCTGTGCCAGGTACTATCCTGTAGGGGGAGGTGGAGAGCCTCTCTCTTCCACTGCTCTTCACTGCACTCTTCACTGTACTGTGCTGACGGAGCTCCTGCTGTGCTAATGTTCAGCGGAGCAGTTTGGTCGGATCTGACAGCCTTTTTTAACCAGGATGCTGCGGCACCCCTGAAGACCTCATGTGGCACCTCGGTTGGGCAAGGCTGCCCTAAATCCAAACTGGCACACAGCATTGCTGTGTGTGTCTGCCTACTCAGACACATAATATATTCCACTGGGATTGCTCAACTGAAATACTACATGTCCCTTCTGTCACTGCAATAGAGGGTGCCGGCAAAAGGGGTGTGGCATCACAGCAAAGCAAAGCATTTCCTCAAGCCCCATAGCAGGAGGTTTGTACCTCCATACAGACGTACAGGTAGGGTTAAACAGTGCATGAGCCTGTGCAATTAACCCATGATACACTAATCACTGTTTCAATGCTCTGAAGGTCTCAATGCAAACATTTACTATATTCACCATTTTTTAAATGATATCAATGTTGATGCATTTTCACCTTTTTTTAACGCAAAAAGGGGAACTATAGACTTATATAGCCTAGTCTTGTTTTAGCTAAACACGGAAATTATGGTTTTCATAGAATGGTGCATTTGTCTTCTTTGTCTTACAATGTACTTGCTCCAATTCCTAGGGCCTGTTCACACATTTGCATAGCTCCCAACTGTTCCTGATTTTGAGGGACTGTCCCTCATTCGGAACAAAGTCCCTACTTATCTATCAAAAAGTGTTTCCCAGTGTGTCCTATGCATACATACTTTAGCTAATAGCTGTCCCTCATTCCCATTTCAGAAAGTTGGGAGGTATGCATTTGTTGTTTAATGGAATGTGCTAAAATGTACATCAAAGGCAATGTTATAGATAGAGCTTGATCACGCCTGTGCACTGCGCTGCAACACTTTTTTTTTTTTTTTAATAACATATTTTATTGGTTATGACCAGGGCCGGATTAAGAGCACTGTGGGCCTGGTGCTTTAGATTTTGTTGGCAATGAAAACACAAAAAATTTTTGTTAAAACAAATTAAATTAAATAGAGAGGGAGTGAGAGAAAAATGTACATATCAATGCCGCCCCAATTTACACATCAATCATGTGTACACTGCACACAGAGCAGGGCTGGGCAGCATTAGTGACTCACTCACACCACTGGGTTTGGCCTATCTTAAGGAAGGGGCCTGGAGCTGCAGCTCCAATAGCCCCTATGTTAATCCGGCCCTGGTTATGACTAAGCGAACATGTAGTTTGTGAAACGCGTCAATCTTTGCTTGTCCGCTGTTGGTGTCTGCGCTTTTTCTGTAATCACTTTTTATCACTGGTTGGATTTACAATAAATCAGTCGTTGTATTCAGCTTAACCTGTGTGTGGTCAATCTCTTTGCTCGACAATATTTTATTGAGGTTTAATAAACATTAATATACATTACGCTTAAGTCCTTAAGTTAGCATACTGACCTGATGTATGTTCATACAATTGAGATGGAGAACAAACTTAAAGAGTAGGGTCAAGAGAAATGGAAAGAAAGGGGGGAAGGAGGGAGAAAAGTTCTTGGGATACATCAATCAGACATTGACCTGCGAAGTTGTATGAAGGAAGCTTGGATGGATAAAGAAGACCTGTGCGCCCTGATCTCCCCGGTCCCCATAAGGGGGGGGGGGGTGCCTGGGCCTGCGTCCTGCAACACTTTTTTACTTTTTTGAAAAATACCTCAGGTCTCTTTTTAGTCTGCTTTCATTAATTTTGAGCTCCATAGAAGTCAACAGAAAGGCATGAAAGCACATATATTACGGTTTTATTATGCATTTTGAGCCCCTGGTAACAAGCCTAAAATACAGTAGTTTTTCATTGGGCAACATGGAAAAACACATGATGTATTAACCTCCCTGGTGGTATGATTATGTCAGATTTTTTTCTCAAATCAGTACATTTTTTTGCATAGAAATTTGGTGTTTTATATTGTAGGCCTGTAATTCTTAGGAATACCTCACTTAGGACAAGAGTCTAGTAGACATCCTGGGTATGATAAAGTTTGAAATAACAAAATCATAAATTATAATATGTATGAAAAAAAATTATAATATGATAAATAACTATAAATTATTTAAAAAAATAATAATATAATAATAAAAAAAAATGTATTCAATAATGTAATCTAGTCAAAAACACAGAAATTTGCTCAGTTGCAGAATTGTCGCTGTTGTCACTTTCAGTGTCTGATGATAAATTTCCCCAAAAATCAGTATCACTCAATTCTGCAAATGATTATTTACTATCGCTGCTTTCTAGCTGTTTAAAAACCCCTTTTGACGTAAAGGGACGCTTTTTTATGCTATGGACATTCTCAAGTTTCCAGGCAGAAAGAATGACATATAATATAAAAGTGCATGCAGGGCACTGGACAAAGCACTAGGGACAAAAGGGATGTGAAATGATTTCATACAGTAATGTAATCTTACACATTACAGTGTGCTGTATGTGTTATGTGTGTTTCACTTTTTGAATTTCCCGTCAGGCTCCGCCCCCATGCGACGCTCGCAGGGAACGGAGCCCGGCACACACAGGCATCGGGCGGAAGACACAGCCCGCAGACACAACGGCGGGACATCGCTGGATCCAGGGGACAAGGTAATTAACCCAGCCTTGGATCCAACGATGCAATCCCTAGTGTGGCTCGGGGTTACCGCTATTTGCAATGAAAACATACCCCGAGCCACACTCGGGAATACCATCAAGGAGGCTACAACGCATTAAAGAGGAAGTAAACCCTGATGGGGTTTACTTCCTCTATATTACCCTGCAAAGTAGAAACATAATGGTCTACTATGCATCGCATAGTAGTCAATTATGTGTCACTTACCTGCAAATGAAGCCTGCGATGTCCAGCGATGTCCCCTGTGCAGGCAGCGTCCATCTTCTGCCCCTCTTCCTTCTGGGGCCGCGATCTCCGGCTCTGTGACTGGCTGGAGTCGCGTGACGTCACTCCCACGCATGCGCGCGGGAGCCGCCAGTCACAGCACGATCACAGTGAAGGAGGACGTTTGCATGTGGCGAAATGACATCGGCACATCTAGTACACTGCATATCTCCTAAACCGTGCAGGTTTAGGAGATACGCAGGGCACCTACAGGTAAGCCTTATTATAGGCTTACCTGTAGGTTAAAGTGGTTGTCATGAGTTGACAACCACTTTAAAAACACACATCAATGTGCAAAACGTTACATGAATGCATACTGTAAAAATGCATGAAAACAGAAAGGTCTGAACCTAAAGTAGGAATGTTGAACTTCATTGGGTCAGAAGGTCAAAATCAATAGTTTTTTTCACTTAGCATTTACCTAATGGTGAAAAAATAGGGTATATAGGAGTGACCTATTGAGGGCCCATCACTGCTGATGAGCATCCAGCACAGATGCTATTATTTTTTTTTTTTTTTTTTTTGCATTAAAGAATTTTTATTGAATTTTCATGATGCTATTATTTTTTTTAATAATGAAGTAAAAGAGTAACACAGCATGAGGGTGCCAGTTCTGAATTCATGCTCTGTTACTCATCCATACCAGGGCCCGACCTTGTGCCACCTCTATCATTTTCACCTTGGCTCACGATAGACATGACCCTAGATATGAACATCTGTTCCTTTCCCCCACTCCTGCGCTTAGAATTTGTTGCATATCTATGTGTGTTTCAGTGAGTGGTAAAGAACATTTTGATTATCCATTGGAACTGGCTTCTTCTCCTCCGCATAGTAGCCAATTATGTGTCACTTACCTGCAAACGAAGCCTGCGACATCCAGCGATGTCCCCTGTGCAGGCAGCGTCCATCTTCAGTCCCTCTTCCTTCCGGGGCCGCGACTCCAGCTCTATGACTGGCCGGAGTCGCGTGACGTCACTCTCACGCATGCTAGCGGGAGCCGCCAGTCACGGCCCGATCACAGTGAAGGAGGACGTTTGCATGTGGCGAAATGACATTGGCACATCTAGTACACTGCATATCTCCTAAACTGTGCAGGTTTAGGAGATATGCAGGGCACCTAGAGTTAAGCCTTATTATAGGCTTACCTGTAGGTTAAAGTGGTTGTCATGAGTTGACAACCACTTTAAAAACACACATCAATGTGCAAAACGTTATGTGAATGCATATTGTAAAAACGCATGAAAACAGAAAGGTCTGAACCTAAAGTAGGAATGTTGAATTCCATTGGGCCAGAAGGTCAAAATCAATACTTTTTTCACTAAGCATTTTAATGGTGAAAAAATATGGTACATAGGAGTGACCTATTGAGGGCCCATCACTGCTGATGAGCTTCCAGCACAGATGCTATTATTTTTTTAATGAAATAACGGAGTAACACAGCATGAGGGTGCCAGTTCTGAATTCATGCTCTGTTACTCATCCATACCAGGGCCTGACCTTGTGCCACCTCTATCATTTTCACCTTGGCTCACGATAGACATGACCCTAGCTATGAACATCTGTTCCTTTCCCCCACTCCTGCGCTTAGAATTTGTTGCATATCTATGTGTGTTTCAGTGAGTGGTAAAGAACATTTTGATTATCCATTGGAACTGGCTTCTTCTCCTCCGCATAGTAGCCAATTATGTGTCACTTACCTGCAAACGAAGCCTGCGACATCCAGCGATGTCCCCTGTGCAGGCAGCGTCCATCTTCAGTCCCTCTTCCTTCCGGGGCCGCGACTCCAGCTCTATGACTGGCCGGAGTCGCGTGACGTCACTCTCACGCATGCTAGCGGGAGCCGCCAGTCACGGCCCGATCACAGTGAAGGAGGACGTTTGCATGTGGCGAAATGACATTGGCACATCTAGTACACTGCATATCTCCTAAACTGTGCAGGTTTAGGAGATATGCAGGGCACCTAGAGTTAAGCCTTATTATAGGCTTACCTGTAGGTTAAAGTGGTTGTCATGAGTTGACAACCACTTTAAAAACACACATCAATGTGCAAAACGTTATGTGAATGCATATTGTAAAAACGCATGAAAACAGAAAGGTCTGAACCTAAAGTAGGAATGTTGAATTCCATTGGGCCAGAAGGTCAAAATCAATACTTTTTTCACTAAGCATTTTAATGGTGAAAAAATATGGTACATAGGAGTGACCTATTGAGGGCCCATCACTGCTGATGAGCTTCCAGCACAGATGCTATTATTTTTTTAATGAAATAACGGAGTAACACAGCATGAGGGTGCCAGTTCTGAATTCATGCTCTGTTACTCATCCATACCAGGGCCTGACCTTGTGCCACCTCTATCATTTTCACCTTGGCTCACGATAGACATGACCCTAGCTATGAACATCTGTTCCTTTCCCCCACTCCTGCGCTTAGAATTTGTTGCATATCTATGTGTGTTTCAGTGAGTGGTAAAGAACATTTTGATTATCCATTGGAACTGGCTTCTTCTCCTCCGTACACAGCTGCTGCAGTTCATTGCTCTGGTTAAGAGGAAAATAATACAAACAGAGCCCAGAGCCCTGTGGCACATAAAATGTAATGACTGTGACAATGACTTACCAACCAGCCTTTATGTGTATTTATGACTCTCTATTCTGCACTGACTTACGGGGAGCGGTATTCCGCACAGACCCGCAGCAGATGGCTAACTCTGCTCAAGCGTTTAATGGTTTGAATTACTCTTGGATGCCAGTGCAAAGAACAGCTTTGCAAGAACGCCCAGGCACTGTTTGCAGGCATAATAAAAATCGGAGCGGGTACGGCTTTGCACATACGTTCAAGTGTTACTTCAAAAAATGTTCTTTGGATACCACCTCCTTCAAAAGAGCAAATCCTGATATGACATTGTGTGATTTGCCGTCCCTCATTTTTACATCTATCTAGAAAAGCGTGTGAAGTCTGCCCTTTAATATCTATCAGTCTTCCCCCACGCTGGGAATGGAGAATTTTCCGCTCTGGTATAAGACACAAACCCTGCAGTCAGGCTAAGTAAAAAGAGTGGGAGCCATGGTAATTCATTACTATGTAAAACAGACGTGTATGGATTTAAAGTAACTGTATAATCGTATTCAGTTTAATTCCGGCTACATAACGTGATCACATAAAAAAAAGGCTTGCTTGTAAAAATTTCAGGCAAGTGATAATTTGCCCAGGCAATTTTTTTACTAAGATGCTGCACAACTAAAAGTCTGGTGAGAATTCAACATTTGATACAAGAACAGTAAACCTTGTATTATGGTTAAAAAAAGCACCATGTCAACCTAAAATGATACTAAACACGCACTGCTTAATTTATATTGTCCCTTCTCTTTCTGTATGTGGATGATGGCACTTTAATTATTTTAATTAAAAAAAAAGTACCTTTCTATTAATTGATATACAGCTGTCACATGACTCAGCTCTCTCCCAGCCTGTCTGCAGGGACACATAAGCAGGAGGAGCCTCTAGTCCTCTGCTGCTGGTCACATGTTCAAAATAAAAAAACAGACTTTGGAATACAGAGTAAAAATAAACAGTTAAAGCGGAGTTCCACGCTATTAAAAGGCAGCAGCTACAAAAAGTGTAGCTGCTGACTTTTAATAATTAGACATTCACCTTTTCCACGCTCCAGCAATGCGCCCGCCCGCAGTGTTGCTCTTCTCCCCCTCCTCCGCGCGGCGCCGGCATCACAAGTGTGGGCGCCTGGCTTTGGCTTCAAAGCCGGGCGCGCACTGCGCATGCACAGGTCACAGTGCACTTTGTGAATGGCCGGTGTATCTTCTGGGACCTGTGACGTGTCCCAGAAGATCGCCGGGTGGGAGGGAGGTTGAAGGTGAACTTCCTTCCAGCTCCGCGGAGCCAGGACAGGAAGTGCAGCTGGGACCCTGTCAAAACAGGGTCCCTGCTGCCCCCTAAAAAATGACATGCCAATTATGGCATGTCGGGGGGTCACCTTCCCTTAAAGCGGAAGTTCTACTTTTGGGTGGAACTCCGCTTTAATATCAATAAACTGTTTTAAATTGTCAAACAATTATATATTTGAAATCAAATTTTTATTATTTTTTGGCAAAAACATGGTGTGGGTGGATTTCTGCCAGTCACAAGCTCTGTCAAGCCCCTCCAGCCTTTGTCTTAGAATAAGAGGGAGGTGAAGCCTCTATCAATCTACATGTAATATCCCTCATCCATTGTGTTTAGCTGATAAGTGGGCATAGAGGAGGAGGGAGTGGGCTGTCATTTACCACTGTGTATACACCCACATGTGTGACTCTATAGTCATATGGGCCGCTCAGATGTGATAGGGAGCAAATGCTGAGCATAGAAACTGACTGAAAATTGACCTTGTGCAGAGGTGTCAACACTGCTCTCAATAATCCCTGCCTGAATTGGGGACTAGGACACAAGGGTAGATAGAGAGCAGCAGGATCAACCAGGTTTTTTGCAGAATGCAGAAAACAAATCCTATAGTGACTATGTGAGAATGAACAGCATGTTCTTTGCGGTGGTGCAATCAGTGTGCAGGGTGAGCTTCTTCACTCTGAAATATAACATAGCTAATTTTTTTACCTATCTTGCTAATTTTATATGAAGTGTTATACAAGATGAAAACGGTATTTTGAGGTACCCAACAAGACCACTTTAAAATAATATTGATTCGCTTGTATTGATAACATAGTAACAGAAAAGCATTGCTTATTGCTCAGTGTAGATTGTTATGCTAAGTCGCCTCAATATTCAAAATTGTCCCCAACCCACACCCATCTGCTTTTCAAGTACTTATACCTATTATAAGTGATAACCAGATATTTAACCCCTTCAGATCCACGCTATAGCCGAAAGACGGCTCCAGCGCGGATCTGAATTTCCGGGTGGATGTCCCGCCCCTGTTGTGCGTGCTCCTGAATGTTGTTCTTTTTTCAAAATTGTCGCTCTTTGTTTGTTTATAGCGCAAAAAATAAAAACCGCAGAGGTGATCAAATACCACCAAAAGAAAGCTCTATTTGTGGGGAAAAAAAGGATAAAAATTTTGTTTGGGTACAGCGTCGCACGACCGCGCAATTGTCATTCAAAATGCGACAGCGATGAAAGCCTAAAATTGGTCTGGGTAGGAGGGGGGTTTAAGTGCCCAGTAAGCAAGTGGTTAATGATGTCATCATTAAGTATTATAATTTATCAGAGCAAGGGAAGAAGTGGAGATTTGACACAATGCATTTCCTGGAACTGAATCCAATTCCTTGGGAGTATTCAATAGACATAGAATAAGAAGGTCTGATATGCATTCTTCTACCAGAACACTGGATTGTACATAGTATACAATACATACAGTGTGCATACAATTTGTGTGTACTGAAGCTTCCTTAGGGGTTCCTAGCAAATTTGTATCTACCTGTGTCTTTACGGTCCTTCAATAAGGGTTTACATTTCTACATCTCTTCTTCGTTTTTTTGTAATTATATGGAGATCTCATTTTCTCCTATATTTTATACAGGTACACACTTATGGACCTGAGGCTATAAGAACAACACAGTGAGAGGCCTAAGCAGGCATATTGTTGATATCCAAACAGAAGATTTCCAAAGTCTATTCAGGATTGTCTAACACAGTGGTTCTCAGTGCCTGTCCTCAGGACCCGCTAACAGGCCAGGTTTGCAGGATAACTGAAATACATCACAGGTGATATCATTTGCTGCTCAGTGATTGCAGTGTTCTAGTCTGCATCTCCCCAAGGTAATACTTAAAATTTGGCTTGTTGGTGGGTCCTGGGGACAGGAGTTGGGAACCACTGGTCTAACACATAGGGGTTGATTTACTAAAGGCAAATAGACTGTGCGCTTTACAAAGCGCAGTTTCTCCAAAGCTTAGTAAATGAGCAAGAGCTGACTACCATCGTTCAATCATGTGAAAGCAAAAATGCTGTTTTTTTTTTTTATTTTCCTTAGATGTGATTGGGTACTTTGCAAAGTGAAGCTTTACCTCATTTACTAAGCTCTGGAGCAACTGCACTTTGCACAGTGCACAGTCTGTTTGCCTTTAGTAAATCAACACCATAGGGACTTTGTAAAGTGACATAGCTTAAAATTAAAGAGAAAATCTTTGTATTAAAAAAGTCAGGTAGAGGGCAAAGAACTGGTGGCCAGTATTGCCTGTAATCTCCTTGTGGCTCATCTTTTCCCCGTTACTGACTACCATGATCTCTTCTGCATGTGTCGGTGTTGAAGCAGCCATCTTGGTGGAGGGAGAGCTTTGCTTCCTCATGTCAGAGCCTTCAGCGCACAGCAACACAGTAGTGACAAAATCAAATCTCACTCTAAATATCCTGACATTATCACTCAGGTGAAGCGGAGCCTTAGATCTCACATTTCAGATGTACAGCTATGAGGTTACAGAATATAAAGGGCCAAGAGGTGAATCAAAGAGCAAACACATACTGACCCGCAGTGACCACCTAAGAGGACATTCGTCTGAGTGCTGGTTCCCTTGTCCATATGATCATGCAAGCCCCTTTATCGCAGAGGTATTGCACACATTTCTGAGTGTGCCAAATACATAATACCGCTGGCACATGCAGTGGGTCCTCCTGCTGGCTTGTACGTTGCTAGAGGACATACAAGCTGGTGGGAGGAACCTCGCAGTTCAGTCGTTGGGAAGCAATTATTCAACACACCTGGAAGTGTTGAATGCATGCAGCAGTCGGGGAGCAGCGAAGTAGAGGCATTTCAACACTCAAGGTGCTGGAAAGGTAAGTACCGGTATATAGCTTCTTCCTTACAAGCTTGGCTTTTTTTTAGTAGTGACCCTGTGGTGACAGGTCAAGATAATAATCTATGTAGGGTGGGCTAATGAGACAAACAAGCAGTCTCAGGTGACAAATATCAGGGGAGAAGCAAATCATGCAGGTTAAAAACATGCCCTGTGGTTATTGTTCCCCCTGACATTGATGGAACTGTCTGCACAATGTAAGTTGTGTCTCCATCTGCCTTCCTTCATAGCCTCAACAGGGGCACTTGTTTTACTTTTGTCTTCCAATTAATAGCCAGAATTATGCCAAAGGACATGTGCAGATGGTTTGGATTGTACTTTAAGGTGACCAGATTTTTAAAATGAAATCCAGAGACATATTTTATTTTTACTAGTAATGGCAGCAATCAGCGACTTATAGCAGGACTGCGATATTGCGGCGGACAAATCGGACACTAAGTGACACTTTGTGGGAACCAGTGAGACTAATAAAGTGATCAGTGCTAAAAATATGCACTGTCACTGTACTAATGACACTGGCTGGGAAGGGGTTAACATCTAGGACAATCAAAGGGTTAAATGTGTGCCTAACAAGGGTTTTCTCACTGTGGGGGAGGTTGCTTTTACTAAAGGAAGGCACAGATCCCTGTCCCTGCAGCCATGTTATGTGACACGCTGTGGCAGTGCAATGCCAGCCAGAGCCATGATAGAATGCCTGCTGCCTGTGAGTTATGATACCATCCATTATGCCAGAGAGACACACATAGTGCAATGTAGTCTATTCACAGACACCCCCAAAGCACACCTGTGTTGAAGCCTTGAAGGCACTGGCAGCCCCACGATCGGATCTGCTTCCCCTCTGTGCCTGCTGCTGGACACTATCAGCTGAGCTCAGCTGCCTTTCTCTGCCTGTCACCACCACTGCCCGCCTCACAGCCTCTGATTGGGCCCCGGCTACTACTGGATGGGGAGCGGAACTGAGCAGAGGAAGATTACTCCGCTGGGCAAGGCAAGGAGATAGACAGGCAGGTGGCTGGCCCTGACTTGAGCCAAGGCAGAAGAACATGTGAGCGGGAATTACACCCCCCCCCCCAAGCTAGCAGGAGCAGCAGAGTGTGGGGCGGGGGGTGTAATTCAGATTTTTTTTTTTTTATTCTGCACTGACAGTCTTTGAAATGGCTTGGGCCCCTGTTCAAATCCAATCGGGGGACAAAACCGGGGACAGATTTGGTCTAGGGACAGTGTCCTCAATCCGGGGACTGTCCCCTGAAACTGGGGACGTCTGGTCACCTTATTGTACTTGCAACCATGCTCAGGTTCCCACAGCCAGCTTTAATTGTAAAAAAATGGATTCTACATACTAAAACATCTGGAGTAAGGAATATAGTGTGATAGTGCACACAACTCTTGTCTGATCTCTGATGAAAAATCGCTAAATTGAGCACAACAATCAAAATGAAAAGACCTAGTTCAATTTCATCCAATATGCACTGGATTATTAATATATGTTCATGGACTGTCTGATAAGACAGATGCTCCGTGTGATTTATAATGTTGATTTTAATAGTCAAGAAATTAAAAAGGGTAAAGGCATGGTCTCTCCTCTGCCTATTATTAAACATTTCCAACAAATTCCCATCCTGCATATAAGCTCATTTTCTTTTGACAGATCTTAACATGGGTTACAGTACAGTAATATCCAACTAAAGCAAAGATCCCTAAAGAAGAAAAAAACAGTCTTGCTTTTGATCTCAACCTTAAAAAATTATGTTAATAGACTATTGCATAAAGACAGATGGATAGTATTTACTAGCAACTACCAGAATACATTCCGCAAATCCAAAATATCATACTCTATGAGAACTTAGGAACTCACTAGGCAATCAGACAACCAATGGTCTTTTGGCAGTGATGCCGATATAAGCTTGTGACAACATTCACATTCATGTTTCTTGCCAAAGTTGGATTTCCAGATACTTTTGAGGACTACGGTTTGCATTATATGCTGTTTGCGAACAATATACACTATATTACCTAAAGTATTGGGACACCTGCATTTACGCGCACATGAACTTTAATGGCATTCCAGTCTTAGTCCCTAGGGTTCAATATTGAGTTGGCCCACCTTTTGCAGCTATAATAGCTTCATCTCTTCTGGGAAGGCTGTCCACAGGATTTAGGAGTGTCTATGGGAATGTTTGACCATTCTTCCAGAAGAGCATTTGCGAGGCCAGGCACTGATGTGGACGAGAAGGCCTGGCTCACAGTCTCTGCTCCAATTCATCCCAAAGGTGTTTTATCGGCTTGCGTTGTGCACTGGTCCAAATCATTTGGTGGAGGGGGGATTATGGTGTGGGGTTGTTTTTCAGGGTTGGGCTTGGCCCCTTAGTTCCAGTGAAGGGAACTTTTAAGGCGTCAGCATACCAAGACATTTTGGACAATTTCATGCCCCCAACTTTGTGGGTTTGGGGATGGCCTTGTCCTCTTCCAACATGACTGTGCACAAAGCAAGGTCCATAAAGACTTGGATGAGCGAGTTTGGGGTGGAGAAACTTAACTGGCCTGACCTCAACCCAATAGAACACCTTTGGGATGAATTAGAGTGGAGCCTGCGAGCCAGGCCTCCTCGCCCACATCAGTGCCTGACCTCACAAATGTGCTTCTGGAAGAATGGTCAAACATTCCCATAGACACTCCTAAACCTTGTGGACAGCCTTCCCAGAAGAGTTGAAGCTGTTATAGCTGCAAAGAGTGGGACGACTTAATATTGAACCCTTCGGACTAAAGCCTCGTACACACGATGCGATGATCGTATGACCGAACAGCCCAAATCTTATGTTGGCTGTTGTCTCGCGTACTGACGTGCACTAAGCGATCGTACGACCAAGCCGAACGTAGTGACGTATTACGAGCGTATAAAGAGGAAGTTCAGGTGCATGTAATTTGTGAATTAGGTACGAACGGAAACTTCCGGGCGTTCTTGACTTCTGAGCATGCGTGTTTTGCACATACAACTTGTTGGACCAACTTCTCTGTACACACGATACAACGGTCGTACAATCGCTTGTCGTTACAACCAAAGTTTTCTAGTCTGCTCATCCAACTTCTGTTGTACGACCGTCATACATCGGCTGTTCTAATCGCACGTACTAACGTTCGGATGATCTTACAACAAGCGGTCGTACGACCGTTTTTATATGATCGTCGCATGCTGTGTACGAGGCTTTAGACTGGGATGCCATTAAAGTTCATGTGTGTGCAAAGGCAAGCGTCCCAACACTTTTGGTAATATAGTGTATCTAAAGCTGCTTGGCTTCACTCAGTATCCATTCCCACAGAAATGAGCCAGGGGTCGTTATATAGTTTGCTGATGAATTATCCTTAACACTTAAAAAAACACTGATATCACTTCCCAGATTCATGCACTTACTGTCTCACTTTAGGCCTGCCGGTAAACAAAGAATGATCCAAGATAATGTTTTGCAACACTCCCAAACCTCATAAAAAATGTATAAAAATGTACTCTTTTTAACTTTGGTTTAGAGCATAGGAAAACATATAAATACCTAAACTAGGAATAAAACTAAGGAAATCTGTTGTATTGCTGTAATAACCGAGTGACCTGCAGCAATGAACCTGTATTGCTAGGATTCATGCCATGCCACGATTGCTAAATTTTGCCAGATGTCTCCCCATTTCCTTTAAAACAACAAAATCCAACTAAATATATCTAAATACGTCCAAAAAAACTGCTCGCACAGCGTTTCATACAACTTTATTGTTCTGGAGACATAAACATGGAAGCCTGAGATCTCCCCTGAGAAACAAAGTTAGCTCCACATCCCGTAAACTAGAAGACCGCTCAGATCATCCAAACAATCAGCAATAAATGCAGGTAAGCCAGTGGATATAGATTCTTCGCTTGCATACCTGGTGAAAACAAAACAAAAAAATCCCTTGCAGTGGTGTTCCCCTGCGCTGTAAAGGTTAAATGCTCATATATGCCTAGGGTACCAGGAAAAAGGGCTTTTAATTATCTTATCCCATGCTCCTGCAGGCTCCCTTAAAGCTATAAGACTAGCCCCTGCAGTTAGGTGCACCAGCGTTCACTCTGATGTCATCATGTACAATGCAGGGCCAGTAGCCCTGCATTGTACGTTTGGACACCAAAGCACCGCCTACTAACCAGAACATCAGGAAGAAGAGTTGATCGCCAGCTGCTGGGGAACAAGGGATAAGGTAAGTAAAAGTTATTTTATGGTACCCTGGTTATAAATGAGCAATTAAACCTTGCAGTGCAGGTGGAGCCCACTACAAGAGTATTTTTGTCTGACTCCTTGAGGCCTGGTTCACACCTATGCAGGTTGTAGTTTGCAAATGCCAGGTGCATTTTGCGTTTTCCAATACATATTTTTGATCCATTGAAGTCTATGGAACCAAAACCCAGAAAAAAGTCCCTGGTCCTTTCCATAAAATGCACAGTGTGAACGTGACCCAAAGTAAACCATGTTAAATGAACTGCAAACTGAAAATGCACTTAAAAATGCATACCAAACCTCCTCAATGCTCTGTAGATTCTTGCTTACTTCCCTACTGGGCCAATTCTGACAATTCTCACATACATGTAGAAATCTAAATTTTTTTGCTAGAAAATTACTTAGAACCCTCAAACATTATATTTATTTTTTAAGCAGCGGCCCTATAGAATAAAATGATGGGTGTTGCAATTGTTTATGTCTCACAGTATTTGTGCAGCAGTTTTTCAACTGTAAATTTTGTGGAAAAAATACACTTTAATGAATTTTATTGCACAAAAACACAATATAATATCCACTTTGTTTGGTAAAATGTAAAAGATGATGTTACGGCAGATAAGTAGATACCTAACATGTCACTCTTTAAAGTTGCGTGCGGCTGTGGAATGGTGCTTAAAATTCTCCATATATAACATGTTACCAGTTTACATAGGAGGTCTGGCACTAGAATTATTGCTCTTGGTGTCACCCTATAACAGGAAGAACGTGAACACCTAAATGGCACGGTCACCAGGTATTATTTTATTAAAAGCTTCAGGTTAAAAAAAATAAATTAATTACTTTTGAAATTACATAAAGGCCCCTTTCACACACACGGACCGTTTGTCCGTTTTTCATCCATCCGTTGAAGGATGAAAAACGGACATCAATGCATCTCTATGGAAAAACGGATGGCAACTGATGATCATTCATTTGCATCCGTTTTCATCCGCTTCCGTCAGCATCCATTTTTTTGAACGGATGAAAGTCCTATTTTTCATCCGTCGAAAAAACGGATCGGACGAAAAACGGATGTAAACTGACGAACGGTCAGTTTTTCATCCGTTTTTGCATTGGTAGTGGATGTAAAAAAAAACTGATGAAAAACTGATGACCACAGATGAAAAAAACGGATGAAAAAAAACGGATGAAAAAACGGATGAAAAACGGATGAACTGATGAACTGATAAACTGATGAACTGATCGTGTGTGTGAAAGGTGTTTACATATAATTTAAGTTTAAGGCCTCATACACACGGGCGTTTTGCACGCCGGCCTTTGTAGGCGTTTTTTGCAGCTCTCCATGTTATTCAATGGCCTTCTAAAAACGCCGGCGTTAGTGAGCAGTAGAGGGCGTCGGCGTTAGTGAGCTGTTTTTAGAACGTGGGACCATCGCGTTCTGTAGCTGTAGCGTTTTGGCGTTTTTTGACACCAATTGGCAAAACGCTCACTAACGCTTGCTAACGCCCGCTAACGCCGTACCGGCGTTAACAAGCGTTTTTTGACGCCGGCGTTTTTAGGTTGAAAAATAGCAGAGGACTGATTTTTTTTAAAAAACCGCCTATTGACGCCGACGCTCACTAACGCTCGCTAACGCCGATGCAAAACGCCGCAAAAAACGCCGATTTTTTAAAAAACGTCGGACCTGGCGTTTTGCTTATTTATTATAAAACGCCCGTGTGTATGAGGCCTAAAATAGAATCTCAGCCCAATACATCATCTGTCATTGCAATCAAGATTTTCAGATAGGATGCTATATCTCACATTTAGGTATTGCAGTCATTGAAAGCTTATGAATCAAATTTATTTCCTAGTTGGCAATAAATTGACTAAAGAGAATGTCATGAGTATATGGCTCCCAAACCACTGGTATTAGTGGGTGGAGGAAGGGTCATTGCTTTACCGCATCATTTATCATTTTCAAATCTAGAGTTAGAAAAGATCCTTAGTTATTTGCAGGTCTTCTACCTGCATGTATATAGAAATTAATATAAAAAGCCACCTTTTATAATATCACTGATTTTCCAGATAAAAAAAAGAGATGTATGGTAATTCATATCTTCCAAGTGCACAGGTATACATTTGGCCGAAAGAGTAAAATTATATTTTACCATTGAATGTCAGGGAAATGGCGACTAAAAGCTGTAATTTTGTCATGGCTGAAATTCTGGAAATTGTCTTTACTTGCAAGCTGGGGGAAATTGAATTTCAAAGATGAGGAGGAAAAACGATTTGTGTGACAGCAGAATGGTAGCATCATCTACAATACAGCTCATAACTTACACCTGTGACACTTCCAGTAAAAACTCATACAGTGCCAATACTGTGTTTGCCTTTCTCTGCAGCTAATTATTCACACAAAGTGCAGCACTTATAACAAAAAACATAAATTACAATAACTTGCAAAAAAAAAAAAAAACAAATAGAAAATTCGGTCCTTTACAAGAAAAAGTTACAAAAACATTACATAGTTAGGTTGAAAAAAAGACACACGTTCATCTAGTTCAACCTATGAAAGAAAAAAAAAAATATATATATATATATACATATACACAATCCTATACCCACAGTTGATCCAGAGGAAGGCAAAAAACACCAGCAAAGCATGATCCAATTTGCTCCAGCAGGGGAAAAAAATTCCTTCCTGATCCCCCAAGAGGCAATCGAATATTCCCTGGGGTCAACTTTACCTATAAGGCTCCATGCACACTGTAGCTGCTAAACGGATGTTTTTGGGAGTTGTTTTTTTTTAACAGCCCATAAACTCCCCTCTATGTTATCCTATGTGTCCATGCACACGTGGACGTTTATCAGCAATGGAGTTTATGGGCTGTAGTCAGAATGCCCTAAAATAGCATTCAAGAGTCATTTTTCTGACCACAAAAAAAAATGTTGAAAGCTTAAATACGCGCATAAATGCCCGAAAACGCTCAAAGACGCGGCTCACCAGCCTTTATTTGACGTTTTTGATCCATTGGAAAAAAGAAAAAACGCTCAATAATGCTGACGCTCAAAAATGCTAGTGATAAAAGCTGAAAAACTCACCACAAAGCTACTGATGTTTTTAGAACATTTTTTTAACGTCCAGTGTGCATGGAGCCTAAATGTTAGTATCCAGTTATATTATGTACATTTAGGAAATAATCCATTCCTTTTTTAAAGCAATCTACTGAACTGGCCAGAACCAGCTCTCGAGGGAGCCTATTCCACATTTTCACAGCTCTTACCGCGAAGAAACCTTTCCATATTTGGAGATTAAATCCCTTTTCTTCCAGATGTAAAGAGTGCCCCCTTGTCCTCTGTGATGATCTTAAAGTGAATAACTCAACACGAGGTTCACTATATGGACCAATGACAGTATACATTTGTACATGATGATCATATCCCCCCTTGATCTCCTCTTCTCAAGAGAGAATAAATTCAGTTCCTCCAATCTTTCCTCATAGCTGAACTCCTCCATGCCTCTTATCAGTTAGGTTGCCCTTCTCTGCACTTTCTCCAGTTCCCTGATATCCTTTTTGTGAACTGGTTCCCAAATCTGAACTTAGAAATAAATAAAAATAAATGGAAAAGTCCACAAGTGTACAAAAAGTGCTTCCAATGATCAAAGGAGAAGAGAAAAGGGCAGGCCCCAAAGAGAAAAAAAAAAGACATCCGAGAGGTCCAGTGGAAATGAAAGTGAAGCTGGCTGATTACCAGAAATAATTGGCTTTCAAACTAATGAAAAGCCAGTAGCCCCAAATAAATGTGCTCAGGTACACCTGTGTGAAAAAAGGCTTGTTTTGAGTCAAGCACATTTTTATTTTTTCTCTGTAGGTCCCAGCGGGTCACAGTCAGAGTATGGAGGCTTCCATGTAGCATCCAGGTCTCCTCACCACAAACAGCAAAACAGCCATCCCTTTTTTTCACTTTTTCTTTCATATCTTTATAGCTGAATTTTATATCTAGCGTGGATTTTCACATGTTTATATACTTTCTCTGCAGATAGACAACCAGCAGATATTTACAGTCACAACTTCAAGTGGTTGCAAAGCCATTTTATGCATTAAGATAAAAAACCTTCTGTGTGCAGCCCCCCCCCCCCAATACTACCTCGAGTCCATTCATAACCCCCCCCCCCCGACGTGTGTCTTCCAAAAAATAGAATTACGTATTTTACCGAAACGTTGGTGAACTTCAACACTGACATTTATAGACGACCAACAGATAGACGTCTCTTTCATATATTTGTACACTTTTAGGTGCGATCTATATTTTAAGTCGATATTTCTATACTTTCTTTTTCACTTTTTTTCCCTACCGACAAAACGACAAACACCACTCCTCTGGACCTACGATGTACCTTCGGAGGTATGAGACTGACACTGGGCGACCCTGGATGTCTCTTTTTTATTTTTACACGAACTGAGTTTTGTTCGGAAAAAAGTGTGTCCACATGGACTCGTGTAAATAAACCCCGATGACCGAAAAGTAATCAAACTTTCGGTTAATAAAG
>BLSH010457321.1:556187-567583 GCA_018402905.1 Glandirana rugosa | reverse complement strand
AGCAAAATCTACAATGGAATGGTTCACAAATAAACATATCCAGGTGTTAGAATGGCCAAGTCAAAGTCCAGACCTGAATCCAATCGAGAATCTGTGGAAAGAACTGAAAACTGCTGTTCACAAACGCTCTCCATCCAACCTCACTGAGCTCGAGCTGTTTTGCAAGGAGGAATGGGCAAAAATTTCAGTCTCTCGATGTGCAAAACTGATAGAGACTTCCCCAAGAGACTTACAGCTGTAATCGCAGCAAAAGGTGGCGCTACAAAGTATTAACTTAAGGGGGCTGAATAATTTTGCACGCCCAATTTTTCAGTTTTTTATTTGTTAAAAAAGTTTGAAATATCCAATAAATTTCGTTCCACTTCATGATTGTGTCCCACTTGTTGTTGATTCTTCACAAAAAATTACAGTTTTATATTTCTTTATGTTTGAAGCCTGAAATGAGGCAAAAGTTCGCAGAGTTCAAGGGGGCCGAATACTTTTGCAAGGCACTGTGTGTATATATGTATATGTATATATATATATATATATATATATATATATATATTTTAAAAAATTATAAAAAAACAAAATTGTAAAAAAAAAATAAAAAAAAAAAAAAATAATAAACGACACCGATCTCTGGCCTTCTGACCTATATATATATACACACACTCATGTTTGTTTGCACTTTGTGGTGCACACCCTAATGCAATAGGCTGCGCAAACCTATGGCTGTAACTCGGCCCGAACACTAGGGTAAAGGGGGCTGAGCAATTGCCCAGGGCTCCCGATCTCTAATGGGACCACAGTCCTTGTTTGGGGTGTTCCAGAATTTCCAGCAGGCACATTACAAGATTACAGACAAAATGAAGTTATGTGGTCTGGTGCAGTACAGCAGTGTCAGGGTGAAAAACCGGGCTAATCCACAGGCTAATCCCCTGTGCACATAAAGATTTAATCTTTACTGGAGTGTATACGCATCACCTGATATTTTAGTCCAAATCCACATTTGTGTACATTTTTAGACATAGATTAGATAGATACACAGTTGTCATTAATTTAATCATATTTTTATTCTTCTCTCTGATTGTCCATAAAAAAAATTTACAGCAAAATTATATTGTATATGTCAATAGCATTATGGAAAATATGGTTAAAACTGGAGTTTTTCTTCAAATACCTTTTATAACTCTTACTATAATACTCTTGATATAACATTTATATTAGTAAATAAAAAACAGACTATTAAAGTAGAAAAATAAAATACAAAAAATATATTCAGTTGGTGTGTTTAATTGCTGTGGGGAGCAGCTTTTTATTTGGGAAAAAGCAGTCCAGAAAATGCAAGTATTTTCAGTAATGATTAGCTTCATTATGAAGTGTTATTTTTATACAGTCTCTCGGTCTTGTGTTCTCTGCAACAAAATGTCTAAATGTCCAAAGAAATGATTGTAAACATTAGCAAACTATACACATAGCTGTCAAAGAAAAGGTCAGAAAGCAACGTATTAAGCGGAAATATGTCAGAACAAAACATATTGAAAAATAAGCAGGTGGTCTAATGCAAGTAATCTTGCAACTAAACATGGGTTTTAAAGGGGAACGACTGGCAAAACTGAAGGTTATCCTTTAGCTGAAATGACATATGAGAGCCATTCAGTGCAGTAGTACCCTCAGGGTCGTCTTTAAGGCAGGGCAAAAGGGGCAGCTGCCCTGGGTCCTGTCATTGTTGTGGGGACCTAAGAAGCTGCCTCATACTTGCCAACTATTCTGGTTTAAATTCTCTTGTCCCTTGAAGTTTTAGGTCTCATACACACGGACGTTTCTTAAAAAATAAACAAAACGTCGGGCCCGACGTCAAGGAAAAAAAAACTGCATTTTTCGGCGTTATGCATCGGCGTCAGTGAGTGTTAGTGAGCGTCGCCCTCAAAAGGCGTTTTTTTTTTTAAAAAATCATCCCTCTGCTATTTTTCAACCTAAAAACGTCTGCGTCAAAAAACGCCGGTTAACGCCGGTATGGCATTAGTTGGCGTTAGTGAGCGTTTTTCGGCGTCAAAATTGCCAAAACGTTGCAGGCTCAGAACGCACTGGCCGTGGGTTCTAGTTTCAGCTCACTAACGCCGACGCCATCTATAGCTCAAATATGTCAGCGTTTTTATGGGGCCATTGACTAACATGGAGAGCTGCAAAAAACGCCAGAAAACGCCGGCGTCAAAAAACGTCCGTGTGTATGAGGCCTTAGTCCTGTGCTGTGTCCCGATATCTCAGTGTGAAGTGCTGCTACTAATGCTGCCCAGCTTCTGCCCTTTTGTACAGATGACTCACCTGCAGACCCTGTGTTTATATCTAAATAACCGGCATTGATATGTAAATAGCGGCAGCATTCATATGTAAATAGTGGCAGCTGGTGGCATTGATATGTAAATAAAGGCGGCATTCGTATGTATATCATGCCCCCTGAAGTCTTATCCTCCATCACCTCTGCTGAATGCGGCCCACTGGGGAGGTAAAGGTGCATGCTTGAAAGCCCTGCTTGCAAATGTGGTCATTAAGCCTAACATCAGCCTGTTCTGCAAAGGTAAGCATATTGGTGTGGGAGGAAGATAGTGTTGGGTGTGCAGAGGTAGGCAGAGAGGGAATTACAGTTTGGGGTGCACAGGTGAGCTAGGAGGGGATGTATAGAGGTAAGGAAGATGGGTGCAAAGATGAGCAGAGGAGGCAGGTAGAGTTAAATGGCGGAGGGTTGGAACGGAGAGGATCGGGGAGGTTTGGGGTGCAGAGGTTAGCAGGGGTTTTAGGAGGCAAAGGTGTACTAACAGGGTGGATAAAGATGTAGGTTGCATGCAGGGCCGTCTTTAATATGGATTAGACCCTGGGCAAAAAAATTTCTTTGGGCCCCCCCCATGCGATTTTGCTCTCCACCTCAGCATCCCAAAAAACAACAAACACACACATAGACTTATCTCAAGAACTGTAATAATGTAAATATAAAGAACTGGTTCACAAACATGTCCTTAGCTTGATCTGTAACATGTAATAAAAAAGAAAAAAAAATGCAAAAGATTTTTATTTACTGAAAAATATTATTTTTTTTTTTTTTTTTTTTTTTACTTTTTTACATACTGTTACCAGTCAGTGTCTTTGTCCTGTACTACACTAGTGACAGTATTTAAAAAAAGAAAGTGTTGAAAAAAGAAAAAAAAAATATTTCTAAATTTTCCAAAAAATCACAACTTCAAAAAACTTGCCTTGCCTCTTACTAAATACCTTGGACTGTCGACTTTCCAAAAAGGGGTCATCTGGGGAGATATTTGTACTGTCCTGACATTTTTGGTCCTCAAGAAATGAGAGGTTGTTAGGATTGATTGATTGTCAGATATACAGTATATCCCATGTGGACTCTATAACTGTCCTGCAGAATAAATAATATACACTTATTTGAGTTATTTTTTACCAAAGAAATGGAGCAGAATACATTATGGCCTAAATTTATGAAGAAAGATTATTTATTTGCAAAATTTTATAACAGAAACAAAGAAAACTAAAACTTTCAGTATTTTTTTTGTTTATTTAGTAAAAAATTCATATGAGTACAGTGTAGCATGACCGTGCAATTGTCATTCAAAGTGTGACAGCGCTGAAAGCTGAAAATTGGCCTGGGCAGGGTGGTCTCTTCTGTTCTGCCTGCCAGCGATAATGTGATTTAAACTGCGCATGCTCAGCTCACATCACATTTACAGGTCACTCTGTGTGCTGTGGCGATTTGACTCCCATGCACATGCGTGGAAGTGACGTAACCGCAGCCTGACCATACAAGCAGCTAAAGAGACAGAACCTGGAGAAGAGGGATGTGCAGAGGGCCAATGGAAGCCATGAAAGCACAGTGCTGCAGGGCTCAGTTGGCAGGTAAGTCTGTCATAATGTGCTAGTCTGCATTGCATACTAGTGCATTATGACTAAAACCTGCAGGCCTGTGTCTGTGCTTTTATTTTTAAAAAATTACTTTGCTATCACTTTAGGCCTGGTTCACATGTATGCAGGTTTGCGGCCCACATTTATGCAGATGCAGCAACCCATTCATTTGAATGGGCTGCTGTGCCTGCGTTTCCCGCAGAAAGATGGTGCATGCAGCATTTTAACAACTCATGCCCACATAAAATCCCAAAAGATGTGAACCAGGCTTAAAAGAAGCCCATCTAGCAGTGTTGTGTATGACTGTGTGGAAGATGCCATGTGCCTGTGCTACTGTTGGCCCTCACTCATCCTTACAGAATGACAGCTACAGCTAGGTCAAGGATCAGGAGTATTCTACATGGGCAAAAGCACATACCTTTTCCTGGCCAGCCGAGCTCCGTTTACCATCTGCGGGCTCTCTCAGTACTGTTTGGCTCCCACTATCAGCCTCTCCTCCAGGCCTCCGATGTCCCGACTCCGATAACACAGGCAGCATGGCTTGAGGCGGGGTCAGAGGGTCAGTGGAGCTCACGGCCCGCCCAGTCCTTCTGCACTGCAAACGGGCCCCTGCAAACGGGCCCCTGATTTGCGGGCCATGCGGGCTCAAGGGGCAGCTGCTTTGGGCCCCCAAACAGTGACTGAGCCCAGGGCAGCTGCCCCATTTGCCCTGCAGTAAAGACAGCCCTGGTCGCATGTAGGACAGCCCATTCATTTCAATGGGCTGCTCTATGCGCTAGAAATGCGGAAGAAAGTCTCTAACCCTTTGTCAACATCACGCGGTGCCACAACACATGACAGCAGATGCATGAGGGTGTCATTAACAATCGATGGCACTGCTGTGTATCTGCTAAAGGGCAGCACAGTTCTGTGGTGTCAGGAAAGTGATTTTGCCTTCCCAACATACACAAATGTGAACGCAGGCTAAATGTCTCAGTTACATTGGCAGTCAGTGTAAATCTGCTCAGTACATTGGGGCTTGGTGTAAAATCCTTTCATTCACATTAGCAGTCAGTGTAAATCCCTCCTTACATTGGTGGTTACTGTGAATGCTTCTATTACATTAGTGGTCATTGTAAACCCCTATTACATTGGTGGCCAGTGTTGAAACTACTCTTTATATTGTTAGTCGGTAAAAAAATCAGCATTGCCATTAATCACAACCTCCCCTCCCCACAGAACTGCCACTGATCCCAGGTGTGCTAGGATCCCTAGGAGTTTTCTGTCTATTGATGGGTCCTCTCACCTCCCCAGTCCATGGTGTGCAGGCAGTGAGGAGATGATGTGCTGTAACCTCTAGCAACCAATCAGTGACCAGTAATGATGTGCAGTAATCTCTAGCAACCAATCAACAAGCAGAAATTGTGTGCTGTAACCTATAGCAACTAATCAGTGAGATGTAATGTGTGCTGTAACCTCTAGCAACCAGTCATTAAGCGGTAAAGATATTCTGTAACCTCTGGCAACCAATCGCAATCACTGCCTGATCTGATTCAGTAAACTGAATTTGAGTCTAGTTGATATTTATTTTATGTCTCAGAGCAGGTGGAGAGCGAAATTGCATGGGGGGGGGGGGGCAAGAAAATGTTTGCCCAGGGTCCAATCAATATTAAAGACGGCCCTGAGTACCCTGAACCTAGGCTGTTATGACACATGACTGACTTGGCTCAGAAGAAGTCGGCTGGATGATGCTGGTTTTCATTCAGTCTGGAAGACTGGCAACATCTAGTGGTGGAAAATAATTATTATGGGTACTGAACTATTAAAAGAGAAGTATGGCCAAACTTTTTTGGCCCTACTTCTATGGATCACAGGAGTGCAGCTTGTTCTGCATTCCTGTGACCCGTTTTCAGCCGACAGTGGGCTAAAACCCGCTGTCGGCTGACATCACTCAGTCAGTCCAGGTGATGGATTGATCCCAACTTTACAGTGGGGTTCCACCTAGCAGCCTGGACTGGTATTTGGCTTAGCCTCTTAGCAAGTCGCTGAGAGCCATAGCCAGCAGCTCCCACCCCCTGAGCAGCCCATCCGTCCAGTGAGTGCTGGAGGGGCAGAACAGAGAGTCTGTTACATTACTGTAACTTGCACAATACTTCAGCCTCCTGGCTTACTCACTTGCCACACGGCTGCTTCAGGCCTCAAGCCTTGGCCTTAGAGCTGCTCCTCAGACCAACACAAGGTTTCCTTCCATCAAGCTCTCTCATAGCTTACTCATGATCAGCTCCTTGCTGCTCTTGCAGACATGCACGCTCTGGCTGCCCCATGCTGCCTCTCTGACTCCTAGAGAAGATGGGGGTCCTCCTGACTCCCATGCACAGACCTCCTGTTTTTTGGGTGGAGCCCCGAGCTCTAACCCAGGATCTCTTATGAACCCAGCCCACACATGTGCAATCAGCATGCCTGCCTCTCCAAAGATCTGGCCTAAACTTCTACAATAATGGCCTCTCTACAATATATGTGTGTGTGTGTGTGTGTGTGTTTTTCTTCTTTTAACATGTAAAAGCCTTAAAAACAATTTCCACTGAAGATTTGCTTCTGCATGAGGACCACAAGTATTATATGCATAATTAAGCTGTGTGTTTTAAAGCTGAAATGTGAGCCATTTAAGCATAAGTAAGGAGACAGCTGTTACAAAGCCAAGAGGAGGTTAAAATTTCCTTGAAGCTGTAATAAAGTTATTTTAAAAAATCCGGTCCACCTACAAGGTAATATCATTATGTGCTAGTACATTCATACACCATGAAAGACTTACCTTGAAGCAAAGCCCTCCAGCCCCACATTGTCACTACTGACAGAGCTTCCATCTTCACCCGTTCTTCCTTTCGGGTTCAAGGGCTGCGACCATTTGAATGGCCGATCCATGATGACGACACGGCTGCGTCACAGAGCTCTGAAGTAATGGCACGGTATGCCGTCCCTTCATAGCATATGCGCCAGTGACGTCACCGGCAGCCAAACAAGCAAATATCTCCTAAACGGTGAACATTTAGTAGATATTCATTTTATTTACAGGTAACTTTTATTACAACCTAATCTGTAGGTAAAAGTTACAAAGTGGAGTTCACGGCTTTAAGATTGCTCTGTGTATAGCAAGCATTAGACACAACTTTTACTCTTAAATCTAAAATGGCTGACCCATTTAATCTGAATTGAAATATTACGGTTTTTTTTTTTTTGCATATTAAATATGAAATTGTAAGCCTGGTGAGAATTAAAAGATGAGTAAAACTGAATCTAACATGCAGAAAATGGGATTTCACTGTACAGTTAGGAATTTCTGATAAACAGACACTTTTCTGGGGGGCTCTTCATGCTAGAATTTCTGGAAGATGGATACTTTTAAATAACTCAGTCATATCCAATCTCTGCTGCTTCTTCATGTTTTAGAAGTGATTAGATTAGATTAGATTATAACACTCTAATGTGAGTATTAGTTTACATAAAATAAAACAATAACTTGTGACTTATTTTCAAAAATGAATTGCATGTAATATTTTATTTATTTATGTGGACTATAAGCTGATCAGCTTAGCGAGCGATCAATATTTTATGGGAATTTGGAAGTTATATGAATCTATGACTTGTATTTTATTACTGTGTTTGAAATTAATCACACATGAGATCTCATCACATTTGTGTCACACTTTATTGTAAAGTATTTAATATCTGAATTTTCATTGTTATGCTTTTACATTTTACCTTTATTAATGTGTGAAATGACATGTAAACAAGAAATCCGCCATTGTAGCCCTACCTGAGACAAACTATATTTTGCTGTAATAAGTAAGACCCCTTTTACACACATGGACCGTTCAGGTCCGCTGCCAGTTTTTCAGGCGGACCTGAACGGACGTCCCATTCTCCTCTATGGAGCGACAGATGTCAGTGGTGACAAGTCAGCTGACATCCGCTCCGCTCTGTTAAATCCAGACGGATGGAAACTCTATGAGGTTATCATTAGACCTGCTAGAGGATGTGCCAGCCTTGCGTGTTGTTACCACAGGCCACCAACAAGACTGCCTTGTGAATGCGATGACCCCTGTGGATTGTGACAGAAGATGAGGAGCGGACAGTGCTGGTCGGGGAACGCAAAGTAGGAGTTGGTGACGAGCGGAACGGATGTGGTGGAGACAGTAGCCCGGTGATCTGCATGGGATCTTAAGGATGACAACCCTGACTCTTTAGCAGACTTCCTCCCTCAAGATTTCTTTAAACACAGGCCAGAGGGACCTCCGTAATAGGGGTCATATCAGGAGGGTAAGAGGCAGTTTGTGTGGATGTCGGTGGAGGCTTTCCACTCAAAAGAGGATCACCCTTCTTTGTCCGCGTGTTTTTATGCACTATATGGATTGACTTTTAGTGACTTTTTAGAGGATTCATTATTTTCCATCACAGCACTGCACCTTTATTCAATATATTGGATGGAAACCCTATTTTCCCTCCGTCTGGCGGATCGGATCAGATGAAAACGGACAGATTAATCCATTTTCATCCGATCCCCATAGAGAAGAGCAGAGCTCTGACAGGTCCGTCTCTGCATAGTAAGCATAGATGGACCTGTCATCCGCCGGCTCAGCGGGGATCAAAGGATCGATCCCCGCTGAACAGCCAAGTCCGTCAAAACGGGCTCTGCTAGTGTGAAAGGACCCTAAATCTGTGTAGTAATTTTTAGTAATTCTGCAGGACTGCAGGGGAAGAGCTGCAATCTTGTTGTGCAAGGCACATAGCAGGAAAAGTAAAACTCCGGGTGCATTTAATATGAACCTGTCAAGGTTCCAGCATGACCGCACTAGAGGTGTGACGCTACTTGTAGTGACTTCATGTACATCTGTAAATCCGAAGCTAGTGTCCTCTGTCTCTATGAAACCCTTGTAAACCCCATGTACACTATACATGTGCTGGAACTGGCGCTAGTCCTCAACCCTAAGATGTAACAGTTAGAGCCTTTGACAGTCTCTGAGGCTATCACATTGGACCGATGAATGGAGTTGGGGGGGGGGGGGAGGGTGATATGTTATTTTTTTGGGTTTAGTACACTCAATCAAAAGTGAACATCCTATGACTAGTGTAGGTGTGGTATCCAAGGGCTCCCCCCACACACACAGAAATCTAAGTGAGAATTAAGAGTTTAAAAAATGCCCTCTTTTTAAGTAAGCAAATTTAAAGTGTCAGCACCCTTTGATCAAGTATCTTGACTAGTCAGTCCACCCTTAGTACCCTTTGATCAAGTATCTTGACTAGTCAGTCCACACTTAAAGTGGTTGTAAAGGCTGGACATTTTTACCTTAATGCACGGAATGTCCCTCAATCCAGCACTGTTCCCGTCTGTAGGGGCTCTCTCCTTTCTCTCTGCTCACAGAGGCAGCACTGGGAGCCATTGGTACCTGCTGCTGTCAGTAAAATTCTGTGAGCAAAGAGTGGGGAGTGGGGCCAAGCTACACTGTCTGTGTCAGGAGCTAGGCTGCATGTGGGCCCCCATAGGAAGGGGCTTCCTATGATCTGTCCACTGATAATTGGAGGAGAGGAGAGCATCAGCGAGAGAGGAGGATCAGGGCTGCTCTGTGCAAAACTATTGTGCAGGACATGTAAGCAGAGCCAGCGCTACCACTAGGCGAACTAGGCAGCCGCCTAGGGCGCAATGCCCCGTAGGGAGCAACTGCCACTGGTTTTCCCAGGGATGGGACGCACAGGGGGAAGTTGCCCTGGACGCAGCAGTTTCATAGGGAGGAGGGGGCCAGTGACCATAGGTGGATCTATCACCGGGGCTCCCCTGCTGCAAGTGGGCTGTGTTGCCATTGTTTGTTTTGCCTTTGCTGAGGACGAATCCAGGAGTAGAACAAGAGGTGTCCTCCCTCTCCAGCCTCTTCCCATGCAGCAAACATCCAGCCTGTCAGATCGCCTGGACCCAGTACCCTGATAGACATCTGGCTTGCCCCGTGCTGTGCGATATGTGCCAGGGATTGAATGTGACATCGCCCGGGGGATTATTATTTATGTGTGGAGTGAAGGGCGGCTGTTACTTAGCAGCCTGCTGGATCCCCTATCTGGAGATTATTTGTCCTGGAGCAGTATGACACCGCTCATGTCCCATGCTTACTCTTCATCCCAACACTCCGATCTCCTGGCCGGATCACTTCTATCAGATTGGGGCTGGAGCCTACTCAAAGCTAGGTGAGATCTTCACACACCAACACTGCTCTCTGCAAGGAGGACATATGCCACGGGGCACTGGGGGGGCTTCACCATGGCTGCATGAGCAGTGTTGGGGGACTAGAGGATGGGGACACCTTACACATGTGTACTGTTGGGTGATCAGAGGCTGGGGACACCTTACACATGTGTACTGCTGGATAATCAGAGGCTGGGAACACCTTATATGTGTATTGCTGGGGGATCAGAGGCTGGAGACACCTTACACATGTGTATTGCTGGGGGATCAGAGGCCGGGGACACCTTACATGTGTACTGCTGGGTGATCAGAGGCCAGGGACGCCTTACACATGTGTACTGCTGGGTGATCAGAGGCCGGGGACACCTTACATATGTACTGCTGGGTGATCAGAGGCCAGGGACACCTTACACATGTGTACTGCTGGGTGATCAGAGGCTGGGAACACCTTACAAATGAGTATTGCTGGGTGATCAGAGGCTGGGGACACCTTACATCATGTTTTCTAATTTTAATATTTCCTACTCTTTTTTTTTTTTTTTTTTTGTCTAGGGCGCAAAATAGCCTAGCATCGGCCCTGCATGTAGGTAAAACATGTTTGTAATTTAAGCTCTAGGCGCTGACAGTACGCACATATGCGGCCACCAATTAGCAGACACAAATGGAAAGCGTTCCAATCATGTGATCACCATGACAGCCAATCACGGCGGTCACATGATCATAAATCCCGCCGCGCCTCCCAGCATCTGAAACCTCTTAAAGGGCCGAGAGGTGTCGGCACATAGGGGTTTAAAAAAAAAGGTAAGCTTTACAAAACGCTTCACTTTAAAAGGGCCTAAAAAGTTCTATGAGTAAGCAAACTTTCAACTGCTGATGTACAGTCCTGCTCACCATTATTGGCACCCCTTCATGTTTTGCATAACTGAGTGAATGTCTTCAGAAATAAATGGAAATGTACCAAATTTATATCAGCAGGATCTTCCCACGGTTATTACCACTCGTCCTGACATGTAGTCGTCAACTTTCAAACGAATGAGTATCTTGAAAAATCCGGGAAAATTTCACTTCGCAAAACATTTCGAATGGAAAAAAAAATTTGGGGATACACGGCTGTGGAGAGCCGGGAAATTCTCCAAAGTCTACGACCCTCCGCGCCGCCCTAAATACTAGTACACTGGCGGCACTAACCGACAGTACCACTAGTGTACTAACCTTGCGAAAGGTAAACACAGACGATTAACCACCGGCGTATACACGCATGACAGTCGCGGATCTCGAATTTAATGTTTGTACA
>BLSH010457321.1:518672-555335 GCA_018402905.1 Glandirana rugosa | reverse complement strand
GTCAGACAGCTCCTTTGTCTTTACCATTGTCACACATGAAGAGGGAATAACAGGTGGCTTTTTATAAAACCAAAATGTTCATTTATTGGCTAATTTGGGTCACATGGGTGGAGGCAATTCATCACAGGTGATCCTCATTTGAGATCTGCAACAGGTGAGCCAAATTGGGTTTCCATACTGATTTGCAGCAAAGGGTGCCAATACCACTGACAAGGCAAGCATTATGGTTTTCTCTGTTTTCCTCATAATGTTTATCTTTTTAAATGTTATTTATCATTTACAGTTTTTTGTCAAACACAAGCTATCTGTAGTAATATGTTGGTTAATTTGATACATTTCCTTCAGTAGATATTCCACAATATGTACATAAACTTCATGGGTGCCAATAATGGTGAGCAGGACTGTAATTGTATACACACTTTAAAGTTTATTGGAAACATTGTCTGTAAATCAGCCTATAGACAATAGAAAAGAGTTGCCTGATCCAGTTAAATTATAGTTTATGGAGGTTACATCTACTGAATATATCCTGATCACTCTTGTTTTCACCCATGATAAGGGTCTGCCTACAAAGCTAATCCCTCTTCTCTGCATTGGCATTAGGCCTCATGCACAATGGGTGTCAAAAATGACACCTTTAAGGGTTTTTTATTTTTTTTGTTTCTGCCTCTAAACGTCCTTCATTTTAGCCTATGTGTCCATGCACGCATTGGGGTTGATTTACGCAAGGTAAACAGACTGTGCACTTTGCAGTGCAGTTGATCCTGTTGCTTAGTAAATGAGGTAAAGCTTCACTTTGCATAGAATACCCAATCACATGCAAGGAAAGAAAAATGCATTTTTGCTTGCACATGATTGGCTGATGGTAGTCAACAAAGCTTCTGCTCATTTACTAAGCTGTGGAGCAAGTGCACTTTGAAAAGTGCATAGTCTGTTTGCCTTTAGTAAATCAACCCCATTGCTTGCTCAGGAGAGGAGCATTTTGACAGAGCCTTCATTCATTTCAATGGCCAGATTGAAGTAATATCCTGGCCAGTGGAATGAAAGAACACCCAAATTCTTGATGTGCCTAAGGCTCCATGCACAATAGCGTTTTTTTAAGCTCCTAGAAACTGTTTTTAGCAATTTTTTCTGCTCCTAGAAGCTAAACAGTGTCATCCTATGTGTTCATGCACACTACTTTTTTCGGCTTCAGTGTCTAGGGGCAGGAAAAAAATATTTTTTGCAGAATTTTTTGGAGTGTTTTTCCAGCAGAAAACGCTCAAGTCTATTAAAACACTCTTAACAGCTGTTGTTGAGCTTTTTTTTTTCTTCACGTACTGTAAAAACTCTAATAAAATGCCAATGCTCCTAAAAGCTACTAAAACACTACTACAAGCTGGCACGAAAACACCATTATCAACATTTTTCATCCAGCATTTTCTTCGAGTGTTTTTTGAGCTTATGAAAACAACACTAGTGTGCATGGTGCCTAAATGCGCCTAATTGTGTTTCCAAAACATGGCTTTAGGTGCGTTTTTACGCTGCTTTTCTCCTGCCAGGAAAAAAAAAGTATTCAGAAGAGCTGGGCAAACACCCAGTGTGCATGAGGCCTTAATCTGTTTTCATGGATAGAGCCTATATTGTAAGTTTATTAGGAGCCATGCACACTGGGCTTAAAAAAATGCTTCTACAGGAGTTATGCATTTTTGTCTCCTGCCTGTAGTAGGCAGCTCAATGTTATGCTATGTGTCCATGCACATTTGGACTTTAAAGCGGAGTTCCGCCCACATACATTTTTTTTTTTGCTGGCATCCACCTACAGTAGTTAGTATTCATTACACAAATAAAGTAATTGATAGCTTTAAATCTGGGTAGTCTTCCTATTTATTTTGTAATTACATTGCTGATTTTTTTCTTTACTGGGAGTTCCCATCTCAGCTGTGGGCATGAGAAGCCCACTCGCACCCTCCTCGAGTCTCTTCCTGGATAAGGTGCATGCTGGGTAACCAGCATGCACCTCTCGATCTCAAGTGTATGTCTCGTTGCCATAACAATGGGCAGCGACGGAGGAAGTTCCCGTCCCGTTGTTATGGCAACATGGATAGCATGTCTCTCCCCCACAAAATTGCATCATTTCCTGTCTGGAAATAACGCGATTTTACAGCTCAGGGATGCCGACCGACTCATGGGAAAAGATGACTCACATCTCCCATGAGCCCAGGGGAGGCAGGAAGTGGAAGATTACAGGGACCACATAGCAACAGGGCACTTAGGGTGAGTATATTTTTTTTTTAAAAGGTGTTTCATCATGCATAGAGGATTTGAAATATATAAAGATGTTGTGGGTGGAACTCTGCTTTAAGCTCGACATTTAGAGGCAAAAAAAACCCTTCTGGATTGCCCTTTTTAAAAGATTTCTTCAGGGAGAAAATACGGTTAACCTCCCTGGCGATATGATTATTTCAGATTTTTGGTGCTGAAAGCGGTACGATTATTTTGCATGAAAATTTGGCGTTTTATATTGTAGGCCTGTAATTCTTAGGAATAACTCACTTAAATCTGTCCAAACAAGAGTCTAGTAGACATCCCGGGTATGATAAAGTTTGAAAAATGAAATCATAAATTATAATATAATAAATAACTAAAAATAATTATCAAAAATAATAAGGTAATAGTAATAAAATGTATTCAATAATGTAATGAAATCAAAAACACAGAAATTTGCTGAGTTGCAGAATTGTCGCTGTTGTCACTTTCAGTTTCTGATGATAAATTTCCCCAAAAATCAGTATCACTCAATTCTGCAAATGATTCTTATTTACTATCGGTGTTTTCTAGCTGATCAAAAACCACTTTTGACGTAAAGGGACACTTTTTGGTTGCTATGGACATTCTCATGTTTCCAGGCAGAAAGAATGACATAAATAATATAAAAGTGCATGCAGGGCTCTGGGCAAACCACTAGGGACAAAGGGGATGTGAAATGTTTTCATACAGTAATGTAATCTATAAGATTACAGTGTACTGTATGTGTGCTGTGTGTGTTTCACTTTTTGAATTTCCCGCCGGTCTCCGTCCCCGTGCGACGCTCGCAGGGAACGGAGCCCGGCACACAGGAGTCATCTGGCAGCGGACACAGCCAGCAGACACGGCGGGGGACATCGCTGGATCCAGGGGACAAGGTAAGTAGCGCTGCCTGGATCCAGCAATGCAATCCCGAGTGTGGCTCAGGGTTACCGCTCTTGGTACTGAAATTCCACCCCGAGCCACACTCGGGAATACCGCCAGGGAGGTTAATGCTCATAAACACTCCTGATTTGCAACGGAGTGTACATTGAAAAATGAACAGAGGGGAATGTTTTGGAAAAAATGTTTGTAAATGCAAAGGCCCATAAAGTCTCCTAAACTCTTGTGCAATATGAGCTACTATAAGCATTGTATATGCTGCTTTTTCTGCCAGGGGTTCAAGCATTTTTTCTGCTCCTGGTGTGCATGGGCCCTAAATGCTCTCCTTGCTCAGATACGTTGTTTTGAGGGCAGTCAGGCAATACCTGCACATCCAACCACCCTCCAATATCCATATGGAACTGCAAACTAGAATATAAGCCTGGACATAATACAATAAATACTTTTGTAAGATTGTATTGCAATAGTTTAATGCACATCAACTGAAATTTCATATTATGGCCCCTGTGAGATGTCCATAATGTTAGTAAAAATAAGAAAGGCTGTGTGGCTGTCTTCAGTCTCTAGCATCTTCTCCCTGGCTCCTTTGAGGTCATACCCCATCTATGCTAGTTTCCTGCTATATGTACTGGGGTTGGGTATAGAGTTGCCACCTATCTGGAATTAACCCGGACAGTCCAGGTTTTGAATCATGTGTCCGGGTTTCTGTCCGCCGGAAACCCGGACACATTATTCATGCCGGACTGTGGCGCCCCTAGCATACTTGACAACTGTCCCACTACTGCTTTGTCCCGGTATATGTCCTAGAAAGTGCAGGGTAAAGATTGCTAAACCACTGCTCAGTGTACCGAGCACAGCGCTATCCACAACTGCTCCCTCCCTGCCTCCATCGTGCACTGTCATTGCAACTCTGTACAGGTGGGGAGCATGTGCCGCTAATGTGTTCGGGTTTGGCTTGAAGAGAAGGTGGCAACCCTAGTTGGGTATGTGGATAGTGACACATAAGCCCACTTGGTTTAGGAGAGCATGTTGTAGCAGAGAGAAATAACTGCCAGCTCAAAAAATGGTGCCGCACTAAATAGGTGTAAAGTAACTGGGGGAGCAGTAATAAAATATTCAGTTGGCAAAGAGACAATGAATATTTAAAATTCTCAATAAGCTCCTGCTCTGAAAGCTTTCAATCTAAGTAATTCACACTGTGGTTTATACTGTATCACAAAGAGTAGTATTCAGTTTACAGTTACCAATTAAAATTCATCTTACATTGGTATTGGCTACAGTAAACTAAAATTTGGTTTGGTTAAATACAAATTACGCACCTTCATTTCTCTTTCTATTAAATAAATCCAAATACGGTACATTGACTGCAGCAAAAATACAGCAAAACACTAGAAACTTAAACAGAAAATAAAAAAAATAATAAAAAAAAAACGTATATTGCAAATTACAAATGCAAGTAGAGAAGTGATTCTACAGGTGATGATTTCAAAAGCATCTGTGACCTGTATATATAGAATGATAAATACAATGTGAGTGTATTCATTCCCAATGTGCTAACTAAGCATAGAAGGTCCGATCAGTGGGTTTGCTTTGCTCCATAGTGTAGCAAATAAACATCATTTTTGGCGGTGTCGTTAATCTTGAGAGAAAAGATAAGGCTTCTGTCTGTTTCTCATTCAGATGCACAGGAGGCCGGCAAGGTATGATTGATAGTGAGCTAGCGGAAATTTAACAGAACCATTTACAGGTGCTTAGATCTGTCACAGTATCATTACCTTCCCTTACAGTGGTCAGAGGTAATACTAGCTGGAGTTACCAGGAACCAGGTGTACTTCAGCATTTACCATCAATCTCCCTGAATCTAGCACTAACTGTATTTATTATTAACCACTTCTTCATGTTTGAGGACATCAAATAAAATACATAGATCCATGCCATTCGTTATTAACCATGGAAACTTATTGGCCAAATAAGGTCATGTTCACCAATCAACTTTCTTACAACGTAGAAGAGCTTGACTCATCCAAGTTTTCTTTAAAAAAAATGGTAGGAAACATGGGCTCACAAGTCAATGATTCCTTGCCTTTTGGAACCAGAGAAGTTGACTTTTAGTGTGAATTGTGTGCACCGATAACCTTGACCTATAGCCTATCCTTAACTGATCTTAACCCTTAAAGCTCAACTTCGTGCTCACCAGCCCCTGCTCCATTTTTTAGGTGTCTTTGGTTCAGTTCAGTGCTCTCACAGATCCTTTACACCTTCTTCTTTCTCCAGTGGATTATAAATAATACAGGAGGAAGAAACATGTAGTACCGTGGCGCTGCTCTCAGCATTGTTCTTCTGTGAATCCAGGCCAGGAGGCAGGGCATTGACTCTCTGGGCTTACATGAAGTGGGTTGAACGATGTTCGTTAGTGCCCAAGCTGCAATTGGGCTTTAAAGCAAACCTGAACTGAAGAACATGGAAGCTTGCATTGTGGGACTCTATTGAAAATGCTAGTTGCCTGGCTATCATGCTATTCCAGTGGGTCCATTATTGCTTGACCACTGATCATTCACTGATTCCAACCTTCTCATCTGTGTATTTGTTCCAGGTAAGTGATGGAATGCATTGAAGGACCCATACAGTCACATAACTAGTAGTTATAGAAGTAAATTATCAGAGGATACCAGGTTTTAACCCTTAAGCAAAATCTTACAACTAAAACGAAAAACCTAACCTCCCCCAATACTAAATTTTGATTCTTAGTGCAACGGTGTATATTAACTCTTTATAACCTACTCTGTAACATAATAAAAGTATTCCATAACCTAAACCTTACATTTAGCCTAACCATTGACACAGATAGTGGGACTTGGTCCTGCCTACCGCTCCCTCATCACTGGCTTTGATTGACAGCATTGGCTGCTAATGGTTCCTGGTTCCCCAGCAAAGCCAGCGAAACCCGGAAGTGAGGTCAGGTAAGTAAAAGTAAAAGGGGGGTGAGGAGGGATGCTGATTCCTAAACATGTTTTACCTTAATGCAAGGAATGCATTCAGGTAACAAATGTTTAGGCAATAGAACCACTTTAAAGTCCCTCTCTGAAATGTTGGCACTCCATCCCCCTCACACCTCCATTCAAATAATCATTGGTATGATAAAAAAAAAAAAATGCCCATTTTTACTTACTTGAAACTGTGGTCACCGGCCAGCTCGGTCCTTCTTCTTGTCTTCTTCAATTGGGGCCCTTCTTTGGGTCAACGTCACTGTCTGCATGGCATGGACACTTTCTGTTGTTTGTCTATCAGAGGGGTCCTCTCAGGACCCTGAAGATCATTGAAGTCATCTGAAGGAACGACATGGAACTAATGCTCTTGGGTAGATCTACAGCGCTGGATCAACAGCCCCTTGCTCCCAGAAATATTTTGCATCTCCAGGTAAACACAGTAAAATTTTGGTGGGAGGGAGGGGGAGGGAAGGGAGGGATGGGAAGGGAGGGGAGTCATATCTAGCCTCAACCTTAATTCTTATTCTAACCCCTGCAATTAAAGTTAACTCCAGTTGACTTTTGAGTTGGAGAAAGGTTAGAACTTTTGCCACTTTTTATTGCTGTCTGTGTTCCCATTTTGGGGATTTCTTCTCACTTAGAAACAACAGAAAGTAAGGGGAAAAGCTCCTAACTTATTGTTTATTTGATTATCGTCAGAAAAAAACAGGAAGTGAGGGAACCCCCCAACTTGGACAACTACAACAATTAAAACACGTTTTCTGATAGAGTGGGGAAGGTTTAGAACTTCACCACTGCTACAACCACAGATTTCTCTTGTCGAAAAATGGACTATTGTATTAATTTTAATTTTGACTGGAATGTACCTTTAAAGTAAAACTAAAGGTAACGCTTTTTATTTAATTTTGGATAAATGGTGAGGGAATAGAACACCTGTCAGGTTTTCATGGCTGTCTTTGTCTCCATTAGGGACATTCACCCTCTCTAATTGTGGTATTATCACAGAGAGTGAAAGAAATTCCCAAATTTTCTAGTTCACACCATAACAGGGAAATCTTCCAATGGGTACACTTAAGCCCCTTACACACGGTACAATTATCGGTCAAAAACTGTCGTACGACAGCCTGTCGTACAATAATCCAACCGTTAGTACGCTCCATTCGACAGACGATTTTGAATTATCGTCCAACAGAAGTTGTATGAGAAGACTTTTGTCTGCTGACAAGGCGTCGTACGATTTTCAGCTCGTCTGTACAGAAGTTGGCCAAACAAAAGTTGTAAGTACAAAACACGCATGTTCAGAATCCAGGAAGTGTTCGGTTGTGTAAACCCGTGTCCGTAATTCACAATTCACATGAACCTGAACTTTCTCTTTATACGCTTGTAATGCATCACTGCGTTCAGCTTTGTCAAACGATAATTTGACTACCGTCAGTGCGCTAGACAACATCACGGACAGCCGATTTTGAGAAAAGTTGGACGTGCTGTCGTACAACAATCGCATCGTGTGTACGAGGCTTTAGTCCGTTGACAGAAAGGGATTCCCTCTCTCTGGAGGGATTTTCTCTCACTTCCTGTGTTGGCTATGGGAAAGGAAAAGAAGTGAATGGAAATCTCCCCAATGGGACACAGACGGCAAAAAAAGTTGATTTATATTATTGGTGTTTGGAGGTGTAGGCCACTCTGGCCTGTAACTCTTGATCTTCGCATTTTTCAATAAAGTTATATTTTTATCTAGATACACTTATACCATGGTTGGTTCACCCTGTGCAACTCTTTTCTTTTGGGGTAGCAACTTTGGTTCCCCCCTATTGTTTGTTTTGCGGACTCTATCCAAAAGTAAAAAAAGGTGTTGCCTTGGCTTCTACTTTAACATTTATGTTATTTTTCAAGGCAGTTATTGTATATTAGCTGCCTTGTAAGGCAAATAGAAGCAGCAAAATAAAAGTTCATTGTTTATACAGCACTTGGACAGGAAGCCAGCTGTGTATTGGAATAAATACCCCCCATTATACAGTCTGTAGTTTAAATATCTTCTGATACTCATGTGAAAAGTGTACATATAAATAAATGCCATTAAAAGCCACTTTTACCTAAATCATTTCATGAAACCTATGCAGTTTATATCTAGTGTCCCTTTAAATGTAAACCCGCTTATCTCAGACAGACTTGATGAAGCGCTGAAGGATTCATTAGAATTTGCATGATTCGAGCAGCCGCGTACCGCCTGCTGATTTCTTGATATTTCTATAGCCCTGCAGACAAATGCCTGTGTCTGGAAATGACAGACCCAGGGTGGCAGGGAAATGGTATGGCGTATTGACTGATGTGTTGTCTCTGCAAAGGAAACAAATTAATTTACCCTTTTATCAGAAAATAGAAATAACACTCTATAAATTGTCTTGTCGACCTTCTGTAAAATATTACCTGATCAATAGTACATTGGGAGGAAAGGCGTAATTAATCAAAACTATTCCATTGAGCCTGGGCTTCAAACTGCTTAAGAATGGTGACATTCTGTGCTCTTTCCAAGGTCACTCCAGGGATGGTGGTGGTGAGGGGGGGGGGGTGGTACCCCGACACACCCAATGTCTATTTGTAAATAAAAAAAATTGCAAAAAGAGATGGGCACAAAAGCAAGTTATTGCCCTTAGTAGCCAATTTTGTTCAATTTTCCCTGAGGATAAGATGAGACCTTGGTTGGTCACTATTTAGAGCCATGTGGTTTTGTTTTTATTTTTTGTGCTTGGATTTTTAGTAAATAGATGCATAGTTTACAGACAGAGCAAAAGGATTACTTTAAAGCAAACCTGTCACTAAAATAAGATTGCCTAAAAAGAGATCTCGGTAAAAAGAAGAGTGGCAATCTCCTGTGTCCCTTGCTGTGGTTCCTCTTGTCCACCCCTTTATCCCTACAGGACATAGTATGGACATGGAGGTCGGTGGGAGGAAACACCAGCACAGTGGTAGACACAGGAGGTCCCAGAAGCATTGGTTTCTGAACAGGCTCTGTATCAGAGAGGCATTTGGCAATGGGAGAGGTGAGCATTTACTCTCTTCTTCTACAGGACACTATAGAGGGGTATCAAACCCAAAACCAAAATTGTATTATTTTACAGCTTTGCAACTCTTAGATATGGTCGAAAGCATTCATTTTCTTTTTTAGGCTTTTTCTTCTTTTATTTTCACTTGATGAACCTGTTAGTGATTGGGGTATTTTTCAAATGATTTTGACAGACGCTGAGAAGCTGTCCAGGACGGGGCAGAGGGTTGAGGCAAACTTTTTACCACTGGCAGGGGTACTCACAATGGTCAGCTTTTATTCATTTTTGTAAAACTTTTATCCCAAAAGGGAAAAAATGTTAATATTCTATATAGATGCAATAAAAATGTTTGTGAAAAAAGGGAAAGAATGTTGCTGTAACTACTTAACCACTTCAGCCCCGGAAGGATTTCCCAGTTTAGGACCAGAGCACTTTTTGTGATTCGGCACTGCTTCACTCTAATTGACAATTGTGCGGTCGTGCGATGTTGTACCCAAACAAAATGTTTGTTTTTTTCCCACAAATAGAGCTTTCTTTTGGTGGTATTTGATCCCCTCTGCGTCATTTCTGATCGCCACTATAAACAAAAAAAGAGCGACAATTTTGCAAAAAAAAAACCCCAATTTTTCTTACTTTTTGCTAAAATGCAAATCCAAAAAAAAAAAAAATATATATATAATATAAAAAAACTTTTTTTTCATCGGTTTTGGCCAATTTATATTCTTCCTCATATTTTTGGTAAAACAAATCACAATCTGCGTTTATTGATTGGTTTGCGCAAAAGTTGCCGCGTTTACGAATGATAAGAATTCATTTCTGGGGTTTTTATTCTTTTACTAGTAATGGCGGGGATCTGCGATTTTTAGCGGTACTGCGATATTGCGGTGGACATATCGGACCATTTTGACACTTTTTTGGGACCGTTGGCATTTATACAGCGATCAGTGCTATAAAAATGCACTGATTACTGTGTAAACGCCATTGGCAGTGAAGGGGTTAACCTAGAGGGGCGCGCTAAGGGTTAACTGAGTTCCCTCAGTGTGTTCTAACTGTATGAGGGCTGGGCTGGCAGGGGGAGGAGAGTGATCACGGCTTCCATATACAGGAAGCCTGTGATCACAGCCCTTCCCCCTCTAACAGAACGGAGATCCATGTTTACTTACACGGACCTCCGTTCTCTCACTGCGGTGGAGCCATTGCGGGTAGCCGGCGGATCGAGTCCACCCTACCCGCTCCCTAGCCCCCCCGGAGCACAGTGAGTGTGCGAGCACGGCTGGTGGCGCACGCACGCTCACAATACCAGTTATCGCGGCCGCCGTCAGGTGCCGGAGGTTTGAGATAACGAGCCATTTTGCCGCCGTCACGCTGCGGCGGGCGGTCGGTAAGTGGTTAAAAAATTTTATCTGGATTTTGCCTTTAATGTGTTAGTCAAGTCCATCTAAATTTGCTAGTTCATCTAACAGTACCCTCCACCCAGATCAACCGTTTTGCCCTTTAGGCCCCGTTCACACCTGAGGGATTTTTGACTTGAAACTTATAGTTCTAAAAAGCTCAACAAGCCAAATCCCATTCATTTCAATGGCCCCGGTTCACATCTGAGCATTCTGTCGCCTGAAGCAAAATGCCTGTTGCTCCAAAAAGTGAGCTTTTTTTTTGGCCCCATAGACTTCAATAGAAACGCCTGACTTGAGAGTTTTCTGCATTGCTACCCCATACAGTGCAGCCACCCCAAGAAACCAAATGGGTTACTGTCCAAATCAGCAGGTGAAAATAAAGGGGAAAAAAAATCTTAAAAAAAATAAAAAATAATGCAGCCATCACATTTAATGATTGGTAAGTTGCAATATATTACATATTTGTTTTTGGGTTTAAAACTGCTGTAAGGTATGTAGGTAATGCAAAGTGTCTGTTGCAATTCTGTAGTCAGTTTGCAAACTATAAACTGCAAACTTCCAGGACCTTGCTCCTAATTTTTTCTTTTAGATCTTTTTGCCTATAAGTCTGTTGTTGTTAAACAGAACAAGCTGTTCTGCAGATGTAGCAGTTACAGGGATGAGACAAACCATTTAACACTGATAAGGGTGCTTACAATGATCAGCTTTTATTTATATAAAACTTTTATCCCAAAAGTAAAAAAAAAAAACGGTTTGCTGTAACTGCTTTTAAAGTGTTACTGGAGTTCAGCTCCAATTTGTTAGTGTATTTAACCACTTACCATCCTTTAACGGGAGTGCTAATATCGTGATTATGGCTGCAGCTGCAGGCATGATCTTTCATCATTTTTAAGAGCAAGTGATGGGGTTTCATGTAAAAGTGATAAGAGCAGCCTGATCACTTTTACAGGTATTGGAAGGAGGTCCCTCCAATAGACTCCAGAAGGGGAAGAGGGTCCCCCTAATAATCCCAGATCTCTCCATAAGGCCTCATGCACGCGGACGTTTTTTGACGCTGACGTTTTTTGGCGTTTTTTTTTGCAGCTCTCCATGGCCCCATAAAAATGCTGACATTTTTTAGCTGTAGAGGGTGTTGACGTTAGTGAGCTGAAACTAGAACCCGCGGCCAGCGCGTTCTGAGGCTGTAACGTTTTGACGTTTTTGACGCCGCAAATCGCTCACTAACGCCATACTGGCATTAACCAGCATTTTTGACGCCGGCATTTTTAGGTTGAAAAATAGCAGAGGATTTTTTTTTTTTTAAAATGCCTATTGACGCCGACGCTCACTAACGCTCATTAACGCTGATACAAAACGCAGATTTTTTCCTGACGTCGGACCCGGCGTTTTGCTTATTTTTAAACATACGCCCGTGTGTATGAGGCCTAAAGAGGACCTTTCGTGCTATCACAGGGATGTTGTTCATCCCTTGTGACATTAATAAAGTTCAATCAATCAAAATAAATAAATAAATGTACAGTGTAAAAAATACACCCCTGTCCTCCCGTGCTCACGCATGTAAGTCCCAAGCGCTTATGTAAATGGTGATCGTACCACACATGTGAGGTATCCTCTTGAACATCAAGCACCAGACCTCCTGTGCAACTTTAAACTGGCAAACTGTAAAGGCTTTTAAAGTGTCACCCATGTAGATTTTCTATCATAGTTTGTCGCTTTTACATGAACGTCTGCAATTTTAAAGTGTGATATGTTGTGTATATCTATATACTAAGCATAACATCATCTTTTGTTGTTTACTAAAAAATGGGTATTTTATTGTGTTTGTCTTCACTAAAATCCTTTAAACTGTATTTTTTCCTGAAAACTTGCATTTGATAATCTGCTGTGCAGATATGGTGCAACATAAAAAAATGCAACAACAGCAATTTTGTTCTCCAGGGCCTCTGCTTTAAAAACATATAATGTTTGGGGGTTCTAAGTAATTATTTAGCAAAAAAATGAAGATTTGTACATGCATCCGGTGTAGGGGCAATGAGAGGAGGTGTGTTATTGGCTGAACAAAGGGAAAAAATCTGCAAAAGTGCAAAAAAAATTAAATAAAACATCTGTAGCCACCACATCTATAGAATGGTAAACTGCAATATATTACATTTGGGGTTTTGGGTTTAATACTGCTTTTTTTACTGAGAAAATTTGAAAGGTTTAGCATCAAAATACTAAGAAAAGGAAAAAAATCATATGACAATAAGCATAGCGGTAGAATATAGAATTAGAAGTAATGATGCCACCACTCATTTTGAAGTAGCAATATTATTAACTCTGCACCCTCGTGATCATGCCTAATCGGCTGTTGTAGAATTATAACGCCCATTGTTCCATGGTTATGTCTTTTCCTTTAACCTCAGTTAATGTCACCATGAATAAAGCTTCCCTGACATTCCTTCAGCCATATTCTCTTTTTGTCATTTCAGTAGTTTGGCACTATTTTGCTGGCTCATAGTCATCCTTTTATTCTCTACCAGACTTAAAAGCGAGCTGGAAGATGATTTTATTGTTTATAAATGGATTTTCTGCCCCCAGGATGATTTATACTTAATATCTAGCTAGAAACCAGCCGGAGAGCATTAAATAGGAAGTCACAAGACACCGTTTAGTATTCTTCGAAGATGACTTTCCCAAATCACAGGAAAGATCAGCTCATTCTTATGGAAAGCACAGAGATTATTCCATCCCATCATGTTCATGGAGCCTTGAAAAAAGAGCAATGAAAGTGATTCTGGGTATAAGCAGCACGTTTTTACTAATTACCACAATCACAGCAAAGCTAGACTCACATTGTCATCCTGTGCGCTGTCCTTCTCGGTAACATTTCTGTTAAGACAAGAAAGAAATGCATGTAAATGCCTTGATTGGTCCTTTCTCACAATTCTTGGTGTCCTAAGTCATTGTTTCTAAAGCCTCATACACACGGTTCGATAGTCGTACGACCGTGCTTCTGAGTTTTGTCAAAAGCGCGTGTCCATGATTTTGTAAAGCATACTGACTATCCGAAAATTTTCGTTCGACCGAACTCAATGTCAGAAGTGATGTAATGTTTTGAATATTTTTGCATCATTTTTTTCCTTTCTGAGCATACGAAGACCGTACTAATGGGACGAAAATCGGATGTGGCGTTGTCGTACGACAAAAAATATTCTAGTCTGCACATCCACCTTTTGTCTGACAAAAAATGTCAATCGGCTGTTGAAAGGAGCATACTAACGGTAAGAATTTCAGACGACAAGCTGTCAAATGACAATACCCGTCCGAAATACGCACTGTGTGTATGGGCCTTTAGTCTCGGTAACCTGTATACAAATTTTTTTTTTTAATATGTTACCTGTGTAACCTCTAAAGTTGGCCATAGATGCTGCATTGCAGGAAAGAAAATCGCTTGAATCCCTCCCGTAGAGCTGTTGGGGGTGCAGGCAAGCTGTCCCTGCCGGGAGAACGCACAGTGATTATTGCTAGCGGCTGTAGCCGCTGGCAGTAATCGCATGAAAAATCTGACATGCTGGTTGTACCCAAGTCAATTGATGGATCAACTTGGGTACAATCAGTGGTGGCTCCATACGGGGAGCAGAGGTGCCGCCTCCCTTAATTTATGCGCCTTGCTCCTAATCTACATGCAGGGCGCCAGATGCATGGATTCCAATGTTTTTTTTTTTTTAGAAGCACATGATTAGAGCCTGAGGCTCTAATTGGCTTCAAAAAAGGGTGGGCTCGGGACACAGAGCACTGTGCCCTTAGCCCACCCTAGTTGTGTGACAATAGCGAAGCCACCGTGATGCCAATGAGGAGGAGATGTAGAGGAAGCGCTGCCCGCACCCTAGATGGGGTAAGTGGGGGGCACTTTTCGGGTGACCCAAGCGACCGGGGGGGTGGCAGTGGGTGCATTGTTTGCCGCCCCCTCAAAAAAATATACCACCAGCCGCCACTGCAGCCTATAGATGGTTAGAATTTCGGCAGGTCCATGCTGAACCGGCTGAGATTCGTCAAACCATCTATGGCCGGCTTAAGGACAGGCATAGACATATGAGAGCTGTTGAACATGTAGGCATTATTTGACAGCCTTTCACCATGTTCCATGACTGGCCCCTCAAGACAGGAACATAGACAGCTTAAGGAAGAGTGTTGCTCTAGGTTAGGGGTCTCCAAACTTTTTAAACAAAGAGCCAGTATACTGTCCTTCAGACTGTGGAGGAGGCCAGAGTGAGGTCAGTGGCAGTAGAAAAAGGCCTGGTGTCAGTGGGAGTAAAAGTATGGCCCATAGCCAGTGTCAGTGGTAGGAATAGTGCCCCATCCAAACTACTGTAAAAAAGTGCAGCCTTAAATAAATGGTGTGCATTAATCAAGAAATAGGCATTAAAGTGAAAAGTGAATAGTTCCCCATCGTTGGCATCATTGTGAAGAATTGTGCCTCATTGTTTGTGTCAATGAGAGGAATTATGCCCCATTTTTGCTGTCATTAGAAAGAATTGTGCCCCATTGTGGGTGTCATTTGGAGGAATTGTGCCCCTTCTTTGGTGTAAGTGGGAGGACATATGCCCAATGGTTGGTGTCAATGGGAGGGCACATACCCAGTTGTTGGTGTCAGTGGATGGAATAATGCCCCAAGGGCCCTATTCCACATCCGGCCCCCAGGCTGCAGTTTGGAGACCACTGCTCTAGGCAATCCCCATCCCATAAATTGGCATTCAAAAATATATACAGAAAAGTCCCCATTTTTGTCTGTACCTGCATGACCCCATCAGACGCCAAATGCCTATAAGTGCATCATCCTCTGTGAAGGGAAAAGCAAGTTCATAGATTTGACCAACTGCCGTATTCCCTGTTTTACTGCAGAAACTTTAAAGATAAGTTCTGGGTATAGATATTTTAAACATATTTACATTAGTCTAGCTTAGAGCAATATAACCGTGTATATTTCATACCTGGCCGATATTCCTGGAAGCTGGAAATCACTTGCACAATGATCTCCACAAGCTTGCCTGCTGTATTCTGGAAACAAGAGGTCAGCTGCTAAGCATGGGTGCCATTCAGAGAATGTTCTGCATTTCCTGAGTGAATACAAAGAATTCTCTAATTGGGCTAGGTGAAGAGCATGATGTCACTATCCCACCTCTCTACCTTTTCTAGTCAGAGAATTATTTGTATTCATTCAGAAAATGCAGGAAAAACATTCTCTGAATGGCACCCGCGCTGAGTAGCCAACCTCTTGTGTTCACAATGCAGTGGGCTAGCCACTAAGCACAGGACCTGCAAGCAAATGGAGATCATTGGAGTACTGGTGTTCATTTGAGCGACTTCCACCTTCCAGGGCCATCGTGGTCCAGGGCTAGGCTTAGTATATACCTAGCTACATTGGTCCAAGCTGGGCCAATGTAACTATGTATAAAATATCCATATCTGGATACAGATATAGATACAGATACACATACAATTGTGACTTGCGTCTAAAAGTTACCTTTCCTTTTCAATCTGCAGCTTTGTCATTTTTTGTAAAATGCAAAGCAATATGGCTACCTGGAGGCGTTCTGCGCACAGAAACATAATTTCCTGCTTGTGTGATTGGCTTACTGATTTTCCTAGAAGTCTACACTAAGATACAATCAGATATTTTTGGTGAGATATGCCCAATAGGAAATCAAGCATAAAGGATTGCAGACCCTGCAATTTTCCCTCATTAGAGCCCTGCAGGTGCAGCAGCTGGTTGATAATTAAGAAGCCACTCCCATAAGATTCACTTACCACATGGACACAGACAAACGCACAGGGATTTCTTCAGAATAACAAAAGGTAAGAATCTGCAACAAATTTTGTTAAAATCCTTGCAATGTATATAGATCACCCAGAGCGGAATTCTTTTTTCTCAACAAAAGTGGAGTTACACTTTAAGGTTGTAGCTGTGCATCCTGGACATCCACTGAGCCTTAGACTAAGTGGTGGCCCCGTTCATTAGGCGCCGCCTGCCCTAATCCATGCACCCGGCCCCTAATCTCTATGCAGGGTGCCAGAAGCATGTATTTCAATGGGTTTTTTTTTTTTTTTTAAACACGTGATTGGAGCTGTAACCTCTAATTGGCTTCAAAAAGGGTGGGCTCTGCGCCCTGAGCCCACCCACTTGTGTGACATTAGCGATTTAATATTCGCAAATGTCTTCCTGCATCTCCTCCCAGCCAATCAGGAAGCGGGTCCCGAGACCCTATTGGCCGGGAGGCTCAGGACCCATCTCCTGTTTGTCCGGGAGGAGAAGCAATGACCCCGGCAGCAACAGCCTCTTCCAGGAGCCCAGATTCAGCAGTGCACCACCACTTTGTCCTCCCCGCACCTCTACCGCAGTATAAGGTAAGGCCACGGATCACGCGTGGATGGGTGGCTGGCTTTAGTGTGAGTGGATCACTGCCCATCGAGCGCCAGGGGGGGGTGTGTAGTGCGGGTGGATCGCCACTTTGATCGATCGATCAATGGAGATTGGTATTGACCACCAGCCCCTACTGCTTAGACTGCTGATTAGGTTGCCTTTTGGGTGATCCAGCTCTGGGCAGCAATGCTCAGTTCATGTTTATCCTAATATGGAGGAGTGAGGAGATAGGGAGAGTGACTGTTCCTACCTGAAAGCAGTCAGCCAGAAGGCTTCTCCCTGACTCACACAAAGGAAATTGTTGCCTAAATTGATTGTACATGGCTGTGACAGCATATATTCATTTTTAGAACAATTATTTCTACCTGTGCGAAAAATAAGAGCCAGCTCTCTGTATGTATAGATAAATGTGCACATGTATTGGGACATGTTGCTCACACTTTAGTAGATCTTTAATCCTTGCTATTCTATCAGCTTGCCGGTGTACATAGAACAGGAAAAATCATAGAGTGGACCAATTGCATTTAATCAGCCCGTTACTATGGAGTGAAATAACATTCTCATTATTGGAGGGTGGCCACTTACTGATAACACATCTCTCAGGCAGAAGAAAATAGTCTATTTAGATAACAGCCAACAGCAATTAAATACTTTGAAGTGGCCACATCTCACGACAGTGAGTGCAATTTCAAAGGATTGAACTTGTGGTTTGTTTGTACTGTAAACCAGGAGAGCCATTTATTTACTGCAGCACTTAGCAGGAATGCATAATGGTTTTGTACATATTTTCTTCCTGATCAGGACCAAAAAATATGTTTTTACTATATTTGTTCTTTAGTTCTTGTCAGGTAAATGTAAAATAATTCACGTGAATATTATGCAGCTTAATGTCCAGCCAGCAGGTGGCTCTCTTGTCTGCTATACATCATTAGCAAGATTACTTTCCAGCTGTGTTAAAAGAAACCAGTTATGTATAGAACTCAAATGAGTCATTATAGCAATAACTCCTCCCTCATCAACTTTCAATCAGCCATAGGAAGCTACAAAGCAAGCTGCTTTACTATGTGTTCTGTTTAGCCAACTGATGGTGCTCTGGGAACCCTTTGTTAAAAATTAAATGTTTATTTGCAAAACAAATCTTGAACCTCGAGGGATTCTCTTAATTTGCAGGGATTTTCTCTCGCTTCCTGTTTTAGCAATGGGACAGGAAGTAAAGGTAAATCTTCCCGATGGGACACAGGTGGCAAAAAAAACAAAAACAGACAGGGGTTATAACTCTCCCTTACTCTATCCCTTTATCTAAAATAAAAAATGTTTATAGTTCTACTTTAACGTTCTGAGAATAAAATACTTTTACTTTTGTTTTCTCTCAATAGATTGTTTTGTACCTCCTGTCAGCAATGAGTTGACTACCAGCCAGCCTTCTAATTTGTAATGTAAAGAGCAGTTGGGCAGCAAGAGGTATAGAGCAGAGTCTTGACTTGAACAAATTAATTTCTTCTCATGTGAGTTTTGAGGATGAATTAGTGTGTAGTGTTCAGCTCTATAGTTCAGTGAGGGCTTTTTAAAAAAAATGTATTTGTTCAAATTTTGTTTAAAAAAAAAACCCTCTTAGGCTGGATTCACACCTATGCGAGTTGGATGCAGGTTTACCCACATCCATTTCGCATGTTAGGAGTCCTATGCGTCTTCTGGTCCATTTCAGATCCGAATTCAGCCCAAAATTCAGGACCTGAAACAGTGAATGGAGACGCACCGGACTCCTGCTGTGAGCCATTGCATTCTCCAGTGTGAACCCAGCCTCAGTCTTTACAGAGTAGACTTGCTAACTTATTGATGACAGACTATATATATATATATATATATATATATATATATATATATAGATAGATAGATATATAGATATATTGTGGGAGATTAGCTCGCGGAGATCATGTTTCCTGAGGAAAATAGTCAGCGTGCAGGCAACTTTCAAATCTGGCGGCTTGCAGGTTAAAACAAAACAATACAGAAAATAAATCCTTGCTGTCCAGCGCTAAACTAAACAGTATAGTTTCCTCTCTATACAGTGTGGGGCTGACCCCGACGCCCACAAAACATAAGCAAAATGCAAACCTTGGTTTAAAGTCCAAAACAACACGCAGAGCTCCCTCAGATTCCCCTCTGAGTTCCAGGTCAGAGCTCTGTTGAGATCTCTTCCTGATTATTTAAGCCCCCCCGCTGGTGGACTCCAGTGGACCACAAACTCCTGACTGGAACTGGACCTGCCATGGTGGCTGGTAAAATCTGGACCGGACTCTGTTTAATCCAGTCCAAATAATCACATACGTCTACCACTTCGCCTCACATACCGTCACAATATATATATATATATATATATATACAGTATATACACTCACAGGCCACTTTATTCATACACTTCATTACATTCACTACACTTCATTCATTATACATCGGTTTAATTGCTGGGTAACACAAATTGCTAATCTGCCAATCACATGGAAACAATTCAATGCATTTAGGCATCTAGACGTGATGAGGACAAATTGCTGAAGTTCAAAACGAGCATCAGAATGGAGAAGAAAGGGAATTTAAGTGACTTTGAACGTGGCATGGTTGTTGGTGCCAGACGGGCTGGTCTGAGTATTTCGAAAACTGCTGATCTACTGGGATTTTCACACACATCCATCTCTAGGTTTTACGTTGAATGGTCCAAAAAAGAGAAAATATCCAGTGAGTAGCAGTTGTGTGGACGAAAATGCCTTGTTGACATCAGAGGTCAGATGAGAATGGGCAGACTGGTTTGAGATGATAGAAAGGCAAAAGTAACTCAAATAACCACTCATTCCAACCAAGGTATGAAGAATACCATCTCTGAACACACAATATCTCAAACCTTTAAGCAGATGGGCTACAGCAGCAGAAGACCACAACGGGTGCCACTTCTGTCAGCTAAGAACAGGAAACTGAGGCTACAATCCGCACAGGCTCACCAAAATTGGACAATAGAAGATTGGAAAAACGTTGCCTGGTCTGATGAGTCTAGATTTCAGCATTTAGATGGCTGGGTCAGAATTTGAAGTAAACAACATGAAAGCATGGATCCACCCTACCTTGTATCAACGGTTCAGACTGGTGGTGTAATAGGGTTGCCACATCATCCCTTTAATCCAGGACACATATTAATTACACAGGTTCTGTGGCTGATTAAGGTGGTAATTAAACTCACTTGGTGCCTTATCTGCGTTAAATTATCATAAGAACAACCTGCGTAATTCATATGTGTCCTGGATTAAAGGGATGATGTGGCAACCCTATGGTGGAATGGCATGGGGGATATTTGCACACTTTGGGCCCCTTAGTACCAATTGAGCATCGTTTAAATGCCACGGCCTACTGACCATATCCATCCCTTTATGACTGCAGTGTACCCATCTTCTGATGGCTCCTTCCAGCAGGATAATGCACCATGTCACAAAGCTCCAATCATCTCACCAGTGGACAATGAGGTCACTGCACTCCAAAGGCCTCTACACTCACCAGATCTCAATCCATTAGAGCACCTATCATGGATGTGCAGATAGCAAATCCGCAGCAATTGTGTGATGTTATCATGTCACTATGGACCAAAATCTCTGAGGAATGTTTCCAATACCTTGTTGAATCTATGCCACAAAGAATTAAAGGCAGTTCTGAAGGCAAAGGGGGGTCCAACCCCATACAAGCAAGGTGTACCTAATAAAGAGGCTGGTGAGTGTATATCATATATAAATATATTTTTTTATCAATGATCAAATGTGGTTTATGCATTTTGTATGTTGTGCCCATTCTTTGTCTTTCTCCCAGATACACTTGCGCACCTTTAAAGATTTTGCAGGTCCAGTGCAGTGCATCATTACAGAATAATAGCAAATAATCAAGATGATTACATGTAGGTTAAATACAGTCATTAAATCAAACAGAATTAGCTGTGCAGTAGGAATGAAACTAGGTGAGGAAAAGCCATGCTCTACTAACAATATGAGGTCACTGAAGACATTTTTGGCAAGACTGAGCACAGCAGCAAGGAACATAGTAGACTTGCTGCATCAAAAACGTCTCTTATAGGCAGAAGGTTTAACCACTTCATCCCCAGAAGGATTTACCCCCTTCCTTACCAGAGCACTTTTTGTGATACGGCACTGCGTCGCCTTAACTGACAATTGTGCGGTCGTGCGATGTTGTACCCAAACAAAATTGATGTCCTTTTTTCCCACAAATAGAGCTTTCTTTTGGTGGTATTTGATCACCTCTGCAATTTTTATTTTTTGCGCTATAAACAAACAAATAGCGACAATTTTGAAAAGAAAACAATATTTGTTACTTTTTGCTATAATACATATCCAAAAAAGCTCTTTTAGAGCTGGTCGTCTCAAACATCTTCCATTTAAGGATTATGGAGACCACTGTGCTCTTAGGAACCTTAAGTGCAGCAGAAATTTTTTTGTAACCTCGGCCACATCTGTGCCTTGCCACAATTCTGTCTTTGAGCTCTTCAGGCAGTTCCTTTGACCTCATGATTCTCATTTGCTCTGACATGCACTGTGAGCTGTAAAGTTTTATATAGACAGGTGTGTGGCTTTCCTAATCAAGTCCAATCAGTATAATCAAACACAGCTGGACTCAAATGAAGGTGCAGAACCATCTCAAGGATGATCAGAAGAAATGGACAGCACCTGAGTTAAATATATGAGTGTCACAGCAAAGGGTCTGAATACTTAGGACCATGTGATATTTCAGTTTTTCTTTTTTAATAAATCTGCAAAAATGTCAACAGTTCTGTGTTTTTCTGTCAATATGGCGTGCTGTGTGTACATTAATGAGAGAAAAAATGAACTTAAATGATTTTAGCAAATGGCTGCAATATAACAAAGAGTGAAAAATGTAAGGGGGTCTGAATACTTTCCGTACCCACTGTATAAGGCGTGGGCTATTTGAACGATACAAAATGAATTGATTAATTACAGAAGGTCCGCATTGGGATCCAAAGGGGCTAAAAACTGGGTCATGGCTCGGTTGCTAGGTATTTGCTACCACATGTGTCCATCCCTATTGAGACTAAAAGGAAGGGGATATGGGGAAAATTGGGACTGTGCATGAAGCCATGACATGGTAGGGTCATGCGCTTCCATCCCTATAACTAGATAAAGTAAAACAATTGGGTTGGGACTTTAACTGACACAAGTGTCAGGAGATATTAGGAGATGGCTCTTGATAAAAAAGTTTATTAGGAATTCATATCAATAAGGAATAAAACATTGTACATATAAGTAATCAGAATATAGACAACAACATGATTATACATGGTCAAAAAAGACAAAACGATGATTGTACAGTATCATAATAAATATGGGTATAACAATGAATTCATCATATGTATAAAATTCCCCGAACCATCTATTAATGTCTGTATATACAGTAAGAGTACACAGAAATTGATCTGTGTATTGCCACGGCCTAATAATGCCCTGTAAGGTGGGTTACCCCGATAACATAATTGAAAAGATACTGGAATGGATAATCAGTAAGCAATAAGTAGCTCTACACGTTTCGTGATTTTGGAATCACTCATCAGGAGGATGCTTGTAGTTGATCTGGAATAGATGTTATGACACATCATTAATAACTTATACCTATCATGGGGGTTAAATTGAGGGGTAAAAGCCCCATCCCCCAACAAAAAGGGTGGGGGAAACCCATGATTGGGGCTTACCATATCCGCGTATCCGCGGTGTACCTGCAGGGCACATGAAGGCCTGGGAGCATCTGGGCCAGGAACTGAGGCAGGAGGTAAGGCAATGGCCCCAACCAAGGCGAAGCCCAGCATGGACAGGGGAGGGTCTCCAGTAGTGTGTACCTGTGGATAGTGATGACAGTGAAATTGGAGTGTATGAGTGAACTGCATGTGTTGGAGAGGAAATGTGAAAGGATGTAAGTGTATATGAGTGAGGGACTGTGGGTTGATGGAAGAAAGTTGGAATGACAAAGGAGTGAATGTAAAGGGGACAGGGGAGGGGAGGGGGGGGGGAATAAAGAGTACCTGTCACCATATATTACTATCATAAGGGATGTTTACATTCCTTGTGATAGCAATAAAAGTGATCAGAATGTTTTTTTTTTAAAGGAACATCGCTATAAAAAAAAAAAAAAATTTAAAGCGCCACCATCCCCACAAGCTTGCGTAGCAAAGAAAACACATACGTGCCCACATATGAAAACAGTGTTCAAATCACACATGTGAGGTATCACCGCGATCGTCAGAGTGTGAGCAATAATTCTAGCACCAAACCTTCTCTGTACCGCTAACCTGGTAACCATTAAATTTTTTTAAAGCGTCGCCTATGGAGATTTTTAAGTACCGGAGTTTGTCGCCATTCCGCGAGTGTGCGTAATTTTCAACCATAACATGTTTGGTATCTATTTACTCGGCGTAACATCCTCTTTCACAATATACAAAAAAAAATGGCTAACTTTACTGCTATCTTATTTTTTAACCCAAAAAAGTGATTTTTTTCCAAAAAAATTGCACTTGAAAGACTGCTGCACAAATACGGAGTGACAAAAAGTATTGCAACAATCGCCATTTTATTCTCTAGGGTGTTTGACAAAAAACAATATATAATGTTTGGGGGTTCTAAGTAGTTTACTAGCAAAAAAAAATGATTTTAACTTGTAACCAACAAATTTAAAAAAGGCTCCGTGGCTTAAAGTGGTTCTATGCATTAAGGTGAAAAACCTTTTAAGTGCAGCAGCCCCCGCCCCCCCCCAGAGCCCCCCTTTACTTACCTGAGCCCGATCCGATCCTGAGCCGGGGACGAGCCTTTTCCCTCTAGCTGCCGGCTCCGGTTCTCATTGGATGGATTGAAAGCAGGGGAGCCATTGACTCCCACTACTGTCAATCAAGTCCAATGACGTGGGAGCCAGGGGCGTGGCCGAGTCCCGCTGTATGTGTGAATACATGCAACAGCAGGACTCGGGAGCGCGCCTGCACGGGTGACAACCAGGGAGAGCTCTTCCTTGGCGGGTCACTGGATGCAGAGGAGGAGCCAAGATTGCCACTGAGGGACCCCAGAAGAGGAGGATCGGGGCCACTCTGTGCAAAACCACTGCACAGAGGAGGTAAGTTATGTTTGTTAATTTAAAAAAATAAAACAGGTACATTTACAATCACTTTAAGTGGTTAAGTAATATTATTGGGAGCTTAGATAGCAGTGCTAAGATTGATTGGTTTCAGCTATGCCAAGCTTTCAGACTCGCTGGAATAATCAATGATATTAACAAATGTAGAAGTAACTAGAAATCATGGTTGGTGAAGAATTAGATGGATATTATCAAGCTGAAATTACAGTTTAGTGATAGGTAGATAGTGTCCCCACTCATTAATTAGAAATTTTAAGAAATTATTTTTTTTTAGACATTGGGGTGGATTTACTAAAGGCAAATAGACTGCACTTCCCAAAGTGCAGTTGCACTCTGCAAGTACATTTGCTCCAGAGCTTAGTAAATGAGGTAAACCTTCACTTTGCAAAGAATACCCAATCACGTGCAAGGAAATTTAAAAAAACAGCATTTTTGCTTCAACATGATTGGATGATGGAAGTCAGCGGAGCTTCTGCTCATTTACTAAACTCTGGAAAAAGGCTCCGCTATTTCAGAACCGGGTGTCTGTTGCCAACATCCCAAATATATAGAAAGAAACAAGATCCAGCACTTAAGTGGGACTTTAAAGGCAAACAGATCACCACAAGCATTCATTAATAAACATTTTTTTATTCGTACATATTAGACAGGATTCAAATATAGAAACATGTGTATAAAATTAAAATTTACGGTTAAATATACAACCAGACATTGAAATGTAATACATTGAATTCTGTAGTCTTCCGATGCATTTCAGGTTAGACTCCTTTCTTTAGGGTTTTTCCATGGAGGTATATCTATTCAACATTTCTATTGATGAAAAAAGCAACATTAAAGTAGAAATACAGACAGAATGGATACTAAGTTATCATTAATGTTCATATTAGTAAAAACACATACCAATTGAGATGGTCAGAATGGCATATAACCGTGTGTGCATTAAAGATGAATATAAATTGTGCCTCCGCCCAGGTGGAAGAGTCTGAGGGAGAGCCACCCCGCGCCGAGGGGTGCCGTGAGCCACCACAGAGGTCGCCTACTGGAAAAGCCGCCATCAATAGAAATGTTGAATAGATATACAGTGGAACCTCGGATTGTGAGTAACGCAGTTGACGCGCGTTTCACAATACGAGCAGTTTTTTTTTTTTTTTTATTCTGACTCGGTTTGCGAGTGGTGTCTCGCATAACGGGTAAAATTAGCCTTTTTGCATGCAATACCGCATGTGGCCAGGTTTTTGGGAGCGCTGATAAGCGACGGAACACCCGGAAATTCTCGGAATTCCTCGGAAATACCGAAAGTGTAAACACTTGCCGAGCATTCATAATGAAGTAGTGCTGCGCAGACCACAGTCCATCAATATACAGATGAGAAGAAAGAATCCCCAACTATGTGACACAGTGCTATCACTCCAACTCATGCAGGTGAAGTAGGTGTGAGTCCTATTGCCACCACCACTAGCAGTCTCTCACCTCCTTAATGCGACCCAGAAGGCCTTCAAGCATATATCACACTAGGCGGATAATGTGGATCCTAATCCTCCCAAATAGGTACTTGTTTAGACCTCCAGCAAAAGATGTTTCTTTGGATATATGCAGATAAAAAAGAAACACTTCCTAGTGCTCTCTCTGTATGAGAGGAGAGGATTGTGAATTGCCTTTCTGTGTTCAGCTTGCATTCCATTGGACTTACATAGTTACATAGTTAGTCAGGTTGAAAAAAGACACAAGTCCATCCAGTTCAACCAAAAAAAAAACAAAAAACATTTATATACACATATATATACACACATACACAACAAATAATCCCATATACAATCCTTCACCCACAGCTGATCCAGAGGAAGGCAAAAAACCCCAGCAAAACATGGATCCAATTTGCTATAACGGGGGAAAAAATTCCTTCCTGATTCCCTGAGAGGCAATCGGATTCACCCTGGATCAACTTTACCTAAAAATGTTAGTACCCAGTTATATTATTTACATTGAGGAAAGAATCCAGGCCTTTTTTAAAGCAATCAACCGTGCTGGCCAAAACCACCTCTGGAGGGAGTCTATTCCACATTTTCACAGCTCTTACTGCGAAGAAACCTTTCCGTATTTGTACATGAAATCTTTTTTCCTCTAGACGTAAAGAGTGCCCCCTTGTCCTTTGTGATGACCTTAAAGTAAATAACTCCACACCAAGTTCACTATATGGACCACTTATATACTTGTACATGTTGATCATATCCCCCCTTAATCTCCTCTTCTCAAGCGAGAATAAATTCAGATCCTCTAATCTTTCCTCATAGCTGAGCTCCTCCATGCCTCTTATTAGTTTGGTTGCCCTTCTCTGCACTTTCTCCAGTGCCCCGATATCCTTTTTGAGAACAGGTGCCCAAAACTGAACTGCATATTCCAGATGAGGTCTTACTAATGATTAGTGATACTAATGATACTAATGGACTTATCATTGATTGTGTCTCCGCACTGAATAGTTTAATTTTCTACTTGCCGAGCATTACTGAGTGATCCCGGCATCCTAGAGGCTCACCAGCCCCCCCTCTGAAAATCTGGCCACATGCGGTATTGCATACACCAGGCAGTCCTGGAACTGTGGCCATATACAGTACTGCATAGACAAGCAGTGACTGTGGAATGAATTAACAGAGTTTCCCTTGTTTCCTATGGGGAAACATGCTTTGATATATGAGTGCTTTGGATTACAAGCATTCTCATGGAACGGATTATGCTCGTAATCCAAGGTTCCACTGTACCTCCATGGCAATACCCTGAAGAAAGGTGTCTAACCTGAAACGCGTCAGATAGAGTGGAGACTACAGAATTCTATATTACATTTCAATGTCTGGTTGTATATTTAACCGTGAATTATAACATTTATACACGTTTCTATATTTGAATCCTGTTTAATATGTAAAAATAAAAAATATGTTTTTTAATGAATGATTGTGGTGATCTGTTTGCCTTTAAAGTCCCGCTTCAGTGGGGGAACTTGTTTCTTTCTATTTACCAAGCTCTGGAGCAACTACACTTGCAAAGTGCACAGTCTATTTGCCTTTAGTAAATTCACCCCATTGTGCTTATAATAAGTCTTATTCCCCAACTGTGTTGATAAAAAAAAGTAATAAAATTAGACCTTTTAGCTGCACCAAGCAGATTTGCTGCAGTGTGACACAGAACAGGTATTGTCTACAATGGTAACAGACAATTCTAAATGACAGAGTTTCAAAAGCTTAGAACATCTGCCAGGGAAATGAAGGATGAAATTGGGAAACGGCATGCTGTCCTTGCAGGGACACAGAAGATGTATTCCCAGTAATAGCAGAAATTATTTATTTTAAGTGTCAGAATCTGGCATCATTTCAATATCATTTGGTCAATAGGAATGTAAGACCAAGAACATGGCAGTGTTTTCTCTTTCAGGTTTAGATTATAGGACAGTTGAAAAGGGAACTTTGTATTAATTTCACAGGAAAACATACGTTAAAGAATATCAAAACCAAAAAAAAAATTGAATATATTGCAGCATGCCAGGCTTTAGATAAGGTGCCTGCATTCATTTTCTTTTATACCTTTTCTTTTATTTTTGCCTGTCCCTGACTTCCTGTCCCTAGATGGCTACATTCACTTCCCCACTGTATGTATGGAGGGAGCTATGGTTGTCACAGAAAGAATATAATACTTCAAGTTCTGCTGACAGAAAGTGACAAGGACACAGCATTTCTGGCTAGATCAACAGGTAATTCCCATACTTGCTGGAAATTTCTTAGTCCAAAATAAGAAAACTAATGCAGCTGCCACATCTATGGACACCAGCGGCGGCCGGTCAATAAGGGGCGCTTGGGTGCCGCCTCCCCACTGCTGACAAGAAAAAAAAAAAAGTCAGCCCGACCCCCTACAGGAGGCGCCGGTATATTGACTTTTTTTTTTTCTCGGCTCCTTGCTGTCTGCTGACAGCAAGTAGTGAGCCGATTGGTCAGTCATTAACCACTTCCGTACCGCCGGGCGTCATATGATGTCCTTGGGTTTGAGTGGAGATATCTGAATGGTGCCTGCATTCAGATACCGCAAGATCACTTTTATCAGCGGCAGGAGAGGTGCCCCCCCTCCCGCCGATTTCCCGCCATCTCCGGCGCATACTGGACCCCCCGGCAGTGGCAGAGATGATCGGATCCGTCCCCCCTAGTGTCCCTGTGCCGAGTGAACGGCTGAAGCTCACTCGGCTCCATAATACGGCAGGGCGTAAAAGACATCAGGAGTCACTTCCTCCCAAAGGTCTTAAAGGGCCCATTTTTTTTTTTTTGGCCTGTCATTTTTTTCAAATAATTTTTTTTTTTTTTTGCATTTTACTATAAATATGAGATGTGAGGTCTTTTTGACCCCAGATCTCATATTTAAGAGGTCCTGGCATGCTTTTTTCTATTAAAAGGAATGTTTACATTTCTTGTAATAGGACTAAAAGTGATCAATTTAAAAAAAAAAAAAGAAGTGTAAAAATAAAAATATTTTAAAGCGCTCCGTCCCACTGAGCTTGCGTGCAGAAGCGAACGCATACGCAAGTCCCGCCCGCATATGAAAACGGTGTTCAAACCACACATGTGAGGTATTGCCTCGATCGTTAGAGCGAGAGCAACAATTTTAGCACCAGACCTCCTCTGTAATTCAAAACTGCTAACCTGTAGAATTTTTTAAATGTCGCCAAAGGAGATTTTTAAGTTGCAAAGTTTGTCGCCATTCCGCGAGCGGACGCAATTTTGGAGCATGACATGTTGAGTATCATTTTACTCGGCGTAACATTATCTTTCACAATATGGAAAAAAATTAGGAAGACCGATGCTCAAATACGGTGTGACATAAAGTTTTGCTATGACCGCCATTTTATTCTCTAGGGTGTTAGAAAAAAAATATAATGTTTGGGGGTTCTAAGTAATTTTATAGCAAAAAAAACTCGTAAACACTGAACCCCAAAAACAGGCTTGCTATGGAAGTGGTTAAAGACTATGTGTGTGCACTGAACAGGTGCACACACATAGTCTGATTGGCTACCCTGAGCCAGTGACTGACTGGCATTGGATGCTGTGGGCGGGGGTGGGACTGTGACGGACGTGCTGGCTGCGGGATTACTCATGCAGGCGCAGCACTTCGCAAGGTTTCAGTCCCGACTCCCGCGCCTCAGACCATCCACTCCAGCATGCTGTCTGCAAGAGAAGCTCTGCACAGTGCCAGCCCGCTCTCTGCACACTCCTGCCTGCCTATTAGATGGGGGTAAGTGCGGGACTTGTCCCAACATCGGGGGGGGGGGGTCTGTCAGTGCCGCAAGCCCCTATCTGGGGCTCTGTATACTGCTATATAGTGACTCTGTATACCCCTATCTGGTGACTGTATACCCTATCTAGGGCTCTATACTGCAATATGGTGACTCTGTATACCCTATATGGTGACTCTGTATACCCTATCTGGTGGCTCTGTATACCCTATCTGGTGACTGTGTACCCTATCTTGTGCTATGTATACTGCTATCTGGAGCTCTGTATACTGCTATCTGGGGCTCTGTATACTGCTATCTGGGGCTCTGTTTACTGCTATTTGTGGCTCTGTATACTGCTATATGGTGACTCTGTATACTGCTATCTGATGACTCTGTATACCCTTATCTGGTAATGCTGTATACCCTATCTGTGATGCTGTATACCCTATCTGGTGATGCTGGGCTGTATACTCCTGACACAAGGGTTGGAAACTCTAAGGGGTGGGGCTTTTGAGAAGTGGGAGGGGTCAAAAAGGAAGGGTGGGGTCTGGCACCCCCCCATCCTAAAATTTCACCAGTCACCACTGATGGACACATACAACTTGCAGTATATTGCATTTTGGTTCTTTATGTTTATGTTATAGACTCTAATACAGTTAAAACTATGCCGGTACCATTTCTTAAATTTTTTTTACAAAGTTAAAATGTTCTGTCATGTGACCATGCATCTCTTCTTCCTGATAGTGAGGGGTGGGGTTACAGGACACTGTGCAGACACACCATGGGCATGTATTCCATTGTTTGTTCAGGCAGGATGCAGGCTGTGCTTGAGCAGGAGATGTGATTGGGAGGCAGGCTGTGATTGGGAGGGGATGTGTGCCAGAGACGGTCTGTGATTGGTCAGGAGGCATGGTGGTTAAACAAACTATCCAATACAGACATGCTGTATGTCTGCACAGTGTCCTGTACCTCTGAATGGCTAGCCAAATGGATGAAAACTGACCACACAAGCACAGATCAGCTTCTGTCTTTTTTGTGGTCAGTTTAGAAAAGAAAGAAAGGTGACTGGCTGGATGAACCAGGTATTTCAGCTGGAAGAAGTACATGAAAATGACATAGAAAAAATATTTAGGGCAACATACACTTAAAAGCTGAACTCAAAGAACAATATAAATCCTCTACAGTGAGGCTGCCCCAGCACTGCAAGGGATAAACACATTTTTAGGTCTAAGGAACAGTGAAAAGCAGGCTTCAGCGTGCTGCAAGACCGGTCCCTGAGCCTCTTCTCCCCTGCACTCTGGCAGTCACAGGTCACATGTAAGAAAAAGAACGTCAGTGTTTTCTCTTTCAGGTTTAGATTAAGGGCCTCCTGGAACAAACCACCTCCATTAACTGTCCCCTCAGTGGTTTCACACAATCCAGGATGCAAGGATGCAAACCATGAAAAAATGTCACGTGATAACGTTTAATAAACCTTTACTAAAACCATAGGCAGCATACTCACACAACAACAGAAGACAGGCAAAACAAAGATGTTTATTGCACCGTGTAACTGAATCAGCGCTGTAGAGGAGCTGCAGACATCCGCCGCCTGCCCTGCTCCTGATCACTCACAGAGATGCAGTGTATTCACAATACAATCCGACTGATGGTGTAAGGCTTATACCTGGACATACACTTTAAGGCTCCTTCTACAAGGGGCTGTTCAGCTGCAGTGTGTCCTTCCCTGCACTTTAGAGTACCCGGGGTGGACAGGTGCAGCATCCAGCCCCATTGCAAGCAGCCTGTCAAAGTCTATGGCAAGTTGCAGCTGGCCGGGTCTGAAAGTTGTACCAAGACCTGCATTTTAGATCCTCATCCCTGAAATCAATGGGATTTAAATGCCGATACCACTCATTCCAGGTGCAGCCGGCTGCCTGTAGCAGTGCTGAATGCTGTACCTGTCCCTCCTGGGTGCACTAAAGTGCTGGATGGCCCACTGAAGCTGTATGGCCCCATCTGCAAGGGGCCTAAAGAGGAAATCCACTTATGTAAAAAGGAAAACCATTTGATTGTGACCTTGACTTGCCTCTTCACATGATTGGCCTGCTAGTATTCATAGCTATACAGTCGACCCCCATTATTTGTGGGGGTTACGTCCGTGGAGCTCCTGCGAATGATGAAAAAAATGCAAATTTTGGATGCGGTCAAAAAAAATGCCTACTTTTAAACTTCTGCTGGCGCTTGGGTTCATTGCCAGAAACCTTAGAAGGTGCAGGGTGTTTGGGGAGCATCTTAGGGCTTTTAGATAAATAGATAAATAGTCGAGATAGCTACATGCTGTAAACTGTTATGATCTGGGAATGCTGGGCTGCATCTGCCGGGGTGGTAAAATCTGCAAACAACTGAGGCTGCGAACTCAGAACCGCGACTTTGCGGGGGTCGACTGTACTCTTTTTCGCCAGGACAAGATTAAAGGAAGCAATGGCAGTGAGCCTTTGGGGTTGATTTACTAAAGGCAAAACGACTGTGCACTTTGCAAAGTGCAGTTGCACTCTGCAAGAGCCGTTACTCCAGAGCTTAGTAAATGATCAGAAGCTTTGCTGACTACCATCAGCCAATCATGTGCAAGCAAAAATGCATTTTTCTTTCCTTGCAGGTGATTGGGTATTCTTTGCAAAGTGAAGCTTTATCTGATTTACTAAGCTCTGGAGCAACTGCACTGGCAGAGTGCACAGTCTATTGGCCTTTAGTAAATCAACCCCTTTGTGTTAGAAGTGACCTGAAAGTAAGTCTGTGGGAATCGTGTTGATGCAGTTTGTACAGTGTTGAAGCTTTATGGGTAGAGTTGCATACTGTGCACAAGCTGGTAAACTAAGAAGAGTATTTGGTAGGTCTCCTAATATTAAAGGTGGAGGCTCAGCACTTCAAATGGAAAGGTTACAGAGGCCATCAAACTGTCATTCTAGAGTAATAGCCATAGAATAGACATAGAAAAAAAAGATTACGAAATGTTGGTAGAACGATTTACATTGTGCTAATCTCTATCACACATAATGAAGACTTCAATTCCATTGTAGCTACCCTGAAACCGACCGGTGTAATAAAAGTGCTGGAAAGTAAAACATGTCAAAGGTTGGGTTTTTAGAAATCCCAGTCTGAGAACTTTGCAATTTTAAGACATGACAACAGAAAGGGTTCCTAGGTATAACAAAGGTTCAGCAAGCTTCCATCAAAAGGTTATTAAATTGGCTGCATCCTAGCAATAAGGGTTAAATGTTTATCGAGTCCTGAGATTTGCCTAGCTTTGCCACACAGCAAAGCCCTGTCTGTCAGAGCAGGGGAACTGTTTTTTCTCTGCTGCAGTTTACTGATTGGCTCCTTGTGCTGCTTCTTCCTCCGCCAGTCTGAGCTCTGCTGGACAGGGGAATGCTGTTACCGGGTCATATTCAAATATTTACAATCCTAACATTAAAAAATACATTTTATGAAACAAAAAAAAAAAAATCAAAAATACATTTAATGATGTATTAATAAATACAGAACTGCATTAAAGCGTGTCTTTTATATCTCCTTGGAGTTCAGCTTTAAGAAGGATCTGGGCAAACCTATTAGAAAAGTAGCCCTTTAAACCATAGCAATATCTAAATCTTATTATACCGGAAGAATAATCAAGTATGCATTCTTCATAGCTTCTGAGTTCAATATATTATCTTTTTAGGAGCAATCACACAACATGAAATAGCTCTAAACAGCAAGTAAAATCATTCTGTCCGCGTTCCTTTTACAGATTTACAGGAAACGACATTAATGTGTTGCTTGATTTAATGCAATGTAAGGCAAGTTGTAAATATGTTTCTGGTTAGATTAAATGCAATCTGTGAAAACAGTCAGCTAAGTTACAGGTTGTATTAAAATGTCATTTTCATACATGAGATTGACTTCAAATGATTTTCTGGCTGACAATAAACCCAGAATATATTTTGTGTTTAAAGCGCGCAACAAAATTGTAGTTGAATGAAAAACTGACACCAAAACAAAAACAGAATGATTACCCCTACCCATGAGGATCTACCTGCAGATTAAACAATACCTCTGCGCCATTCAATACACTTCATTTTAAAAATCCATAATAAGAAAGCAGTATATTTAACATTTTAAATCTGGGTATTGCACTAAATATTCTGCAGTGCTAAGGCTACCTTTAGACCCCTTTCACACCAGAACGTTTTTCAGGCGCTATTGCGCTAACAATAGAGACTGTAAAAAGCCCAAGTACTTTTAAACTGGGGCGGTGCACTTGCGGGATGGGAAAAAAAGTCCTGCAAGCCACGTCTTTGGGGCGGTGGGGGAGTGGTGTATTCACTGCTCCTCCACCGCCCCTGCCTATTGAAATGAATGGGCATCACTTCCGAAGCATCCGAAACCCCCTTTTAACCCCTTGTGGGGGGGTAAAAAGTGCATTGCTGCCGCCCTAATAGCGATGCCAAAGCGCCGCTGAGAACAGCGGTAAAGCGCCTCAAATTAGCTGTGTTTTACCGCTAACGCTTGGGCGGCCCTGATGTGAAAGGGGTCTTAAAGTAAAACTAAACTCTCACAGATAAACAACTTGTTTTGCAGAGAACTGCAAGTAATACAGGATTGTAGCAAGTTTTGTTTTAAAAAAAAGTTTTTCCCTTAGGCTCTGTTCACACAGGAGTCGCCTCAAGTCACCCCAAGTCGCTTGACATCTAAAATCCCATTGAAATGAATGGGAGCCGTCTTAATGTACGCTACTGAGTTGCTCCGACTTCAAAAAAAGATTCCTGCATGACTTCAAGGCGACTTCTATCCGACTTGTGCCCATAGAAGTCAATGGAAGTCGCCTCCAAGTTGGATCCTCCATCTTAATGCAAGCGACTTAACAGTGAAAAGAATAGAATTTTATTTGGGGCAGCCCCCTCCCTCCCTTCTCTGATTAGCCACAGGCAAAGTCACCTGGCATAAGTCGTGTTGTAAGTCGCCTGAAGTTGCGCTGAAAGTCGAGCTGCAATTGCCTAGCAAAGTTGCACCGAAGTCAGATCGCCCCTATGTGAACGGAACCTTACTTTCTTCACATTTTTTTCTACCTGCAATGTGCATATCCTGTAAAGCAGGAGCTGAACATCACATATTTACTTTAATGGCTACAGCAATACCAAAAACATGACAATTTATGACACTGTACTACAACAAATTGGGTTTAAGTGTACACATGAAAATTATCTTTTTTCAAGGGTGTTTCTAAACCTTACGGCAGATGCCCCAGGTCTTCTAATAAGTGTCCTAGGTCTCCTCTGCTGTACTTTGCTGCGTAACCCCAACAGTGGTCCTCTAGACCAGGGGACTCCAAACTTTTTAAATAAAGGGCAGTTTAATGTCCTTCAGACTTTAGGGGGGCCGCACTGTACCCAGTGGGAGGAAACAATGCCCAAGCTTTTGTATTAGGGGGAGAAATAGTTGCTGTCAGTTGGAGGAATAGTGCCCCATTTTTGTTGTCAGTGGAAGGAATTATTCCCCATCATTGGTGTCAGTAAAAGGAATAGTGCCCCATTGTTGGTGTCAGTGGCAGGACTTATGCCCCATTGTTGGTGTCAGTGGCAGGAATTATGCCTCAGGGTCTGGATAAAGGCAAGCAAAGGTCGCATCCAACCCCAGGGTTCAAGTTTGGAGACAATTGCTCTAGTCTAGACAAACATTTAGATCCTTGCTGACATTTGGTGTATACATTCCTATTCTGTTAATCAACAATGATACATTTAAATGTTATTTTCATTCTTGTCGCCTAATTATAAAATTATACTTTGGATTATTTCCTAAATAAAATAGGTTATATTAGCCTGACTGAAAAAATATGTTTTAATTTCAATGAAAGTCATTCCCAAATACTGCATTGGCTTACTACCATGCAGCGTAGATTGGGGGCACAAGGTAGATTTACTAAAGGCATATATACTGTGCTCTGCAAGTGCAGTTGCTCTAGATCTGCGGGAAAGCTCTGCTCATTTCTATCATCCAATCATGTGCAAGCAAAAATGTTTTTTTTTTTAAATTTTATTTCCCTTGCATGCTAGTGAGTGAGGCTTTACCTAATTTACTAAGCTCTGAGGTAAGTACATGAAAAATGAACCCCATGGTGTGGCAGAAGCAATGGCATGACAAGTAACCTTTTGAGTTTATTTTACAATCTTTTGCTGTGGATCCCTGTAAGAGAACTAATAGCAATAAAGCACAGCAGTAAAGAGAAAGCAGACCTAAAGGAAGAAAAGCATCAAGAGAAAAAAAGAGCTTATTATATATTTTTACATTTAGTGTAACTTTTATTTGGAGATCCATGTTCAAGAAAATCGTATTACTTTATATGCAGCGTGGACAGAATATTTTTTAAGTTAATTAAGCAGCTTTCCCTTTTTATATACTGAGAATAATAACCCATGCAGATATATACAGTTGCAAAAATGCACAGCCTACAGTTTGTCAGCAAGTTGCTATTTATCACAAATCTGTAGAAAAGGGAAGAGAGGGGACAGTGCTTAGCACTGGGAAAATATATGCAAATTCTCTGCATTTTCCAATAGTTCAGCATGTGTTACTGACAATTAATGCCGTCCGCTGGACAGGGAAAGCAGATTATCATTAAGATAATGGTCTTCGATTCAAGGCTTCCCTGCTGGAACTTTAACACTGTAGGGGACTAACATTTAAAGCAAAGGAAGTACAAACATTCAGTCATGGGCTGTAGTTATCCTTCCCTTACAGACAATTTCATACAAGATTGGGGATCCTGCTTTCCAATTTATTTGTTAGATTATTTGCCAAAAAAAACAAAACATAACTTCTTATCCATCTGTTGCTTTGATTTCTAAATTAATAAAATGTATTCTTAACAGATGATGGCACCCCTCATTCAGTGCATCAACCTGAACATGAGAAATAAGATGCCACATTGGTGGTTCAGCTTCTATTGGCAACACCTCGCCAGGGCAGAATCACCAAAGCAAAACTTAAAACTGGCATTTTCCCCAATGGACATCGCTCCCTCAGTGACTGAACTACTTGGTGGTTTGACAGCAAAATACACACAGGAGGACGCAACCACCTTGTGCATTACCATTAATAATTTCATTAGATCCACATAGACAATTGGATACTCACATGCAAAATAAAAACATCAAGCTAAACAAGTACGCTCCAGCAAATGGTTGGACAGTTGACACATTTCGGGGGGGGGGGGGGGGGGGGA
>BLSH010457321.1:486988-507060 GCA_018402905.1 Glandirana rugosa | reverse complement strand
AAATATGTGATGTATGACTTGGCTATTTGGAACGGGAGTTAGTAGACCAAGAGGGAGAGTGGGCCTGGTATAGTGGGAGCACTTCACTTTTAGTGAAGTTAATTTTGAGCCCTGAGTAGCTCTTGAAGGTAGTGAAAATTTGTTGGATGCATGGGATGTCTAGCTGGGGGTTGGAGGTGAATATCAGAATGTCGTCCGCAAACATCGCAAGCCTGGTTTAGACGTTGCCTATGTTAATCCTATGGAGTTTGGGGTGATTTCGGAGATGACTAGATAGGGGTTCGAGGGCGAGATTAAATAAGAGGGGCGATAGCGGGCAACCCTGCCTTGTGCCCTTGTAAAGCGCGATGGTCTTCGAGATGGATCCAGGAGATATAATTTGGGCTGAGGGGTTTGCGTACATGGTGGCTATAAAGTGCAAGAAGGGCCCCGCGAAGCCGAACCTCTCAAGGACCAGCCGCAACCATAGGAAACTTACATTGTCGAAAGCTTTTTCAGCATCGAGCGTTATTATGGCGTTGTCCGAGGCCGGGCCAGTCCCCGCTAGGTCCAGCACCGCGAGCACCCTCCTAATGTTAGATACCGCTGATCGGCCCTGGGTGAAGCCCGCTTGGACAGGATGAACGATGTCTGGCATGATGGTCGCCAATCTGTTGGCCATGATCTTCGAGAGCAGTTTGGAGTCTATATTAAGTAAGGAGATCGGGCGGTATGAACTTGGCTCAGTAGGGTCTTTGTCTTTCTTGGGAATCAGCTTTATGTGGGCTTGGTAACCTGATGGGAGGTATGGGGCGCCATCCAGGATGTGCTGAAATACTTTGGTTAGGGTAGGGGCTAGCGCATCCGCATTGAGTTTATAGAACTCTGGGGTAAATCCGTCTGGACCGGGAGCTTTCCCCGGGGAGAGGGATTTGATCGCTGAATGCACTTCCATCAATGTAATTTGGGCATTAAGTGTGTTTAGTTGTGTGTCGGACACTGTGGGAAGGGAGGTTAGGTTTAGGAATTTTTGTGCTTCCTGTTCATCTATGGGGTCTTGTTTATAGAGATTTGAGTAATATTTCTCTAGGATGGAGTTGATGCCCTCTGGTGACGAGGTCAGTTTCCCATTGTCATTTCTGAGTGGATATGTGAGAGGGGGTGTAGGTGCCCTTGCAGAGGCGAGCAAGCAGGTTCCCGGGTTTATTCCCAAATTTGTGGTATCCCAGGTCTGAAATGGATTTGTGTAGTTTTTCCTGTTCCTCTGCCCACAGGTCGAATTGAGATTTGGCTGCCGACCATTGTGCCCTATGATCAGGGGTATTTGTTAGGTTCAGGAGAGTTTGGGCTTTTCTCAGTGCCGTGCTGGCTGCTGTATATCCCTTTTTAACTCGTTTTTTGTGGGCAGCAGAAAAGGAAATAATGTGGCCTCTGAGGATCGTTTTCCCCGCTTCCCATAGGAGGCTTGGGTTCGTGGAATGTTCTCTATTGTTGTGTAGATAGTCTTCCCAAGTCCGTTTAAGGGAACTGCAGAAAGACTTGTTTTGTGCTAAATAGGAAGGGAAACGCCATATTCTTAGGGGGGTCCGGGGGCCTAGTTCAGAGATCTCTATTGAGATGGGGGCATGATCCGAAATCGCTATGGGTTGGATCATAGGGTCAGTCGCGTGGTCAGCTAGCTCGGAATTAGTAAAGATGTAATCGATCCTGGATAGAGTGTTGTGAGGGGGGGAGAAGAAGGTAAAGTCTCTGCCTGTGGGATTGGCCCTTCTCCAAAGGTCTATGAGAGTTAAATTTTCAACGAAGCTGGCTAAGGGGGTAGCTGTGGGTGTTAGGCGTGTGGGGGGGTTGGATCTATCTTCGGACGGGTCTAGAGCTTGGTTAAAATCGCCTCCTATCAGAAGGGGGAGATGGATGTGGGGTGCCAGTAGTGAAGTGAGACTCTGAAAGAACGAAATCGTAGGGCTATTGGGAGCATAGACATTGCATATTGCCCACTCATGGTTGTCTGACTTTAGATTGGCTATGAGGATTCGGCCTTCGTCGTCTTTGAATGAGGATACTATCTCACAGGGGAGTGATTTGTGTATGAGTAGAAGTACACCGGCTCTACCCTTGGCAGCTGAGGAGCCTATAACTTGGCCTACCCATAATTTTTTCATGCGGTGAAAGTCTGCGGGTGTTAAGTGGGTTTCCTGTAGTATTGCTATGTCAGCCCTCAGGCGTTTTAAATGTCTAAGGACTGTCATCCGCTTTTGAGGTGAACGTAGTCCCTTCACGTTCCAGGACACCACTTTCATGTTATGGGTGTATGGAAGGAGGGGAGATGTCGAAAGAGGTTAAAGCTTAGTGGTAGGTGTTGGTGAGGGGTGTGCGGAGGTGATGGTCTGTCTGACCTGAGTGAGCGCTGGTCTGTCTGGTATCTCGGACTTAGGGGGAGGTGAGAGGGAGATGGCCCAACCGGGGCTAAATGGGAAGAAAGGGCTGGAGGGAGTTCTGTTAGGTAGCACTTCTCTTTTTTTCCCCATGTGGGTGCGATAAGCATTGGACAGCCTTACCGGGGAGCCTAGGATTTGCTTGCTGAGAAGGGATTATGGTGCCCTCTTTGAAGGATGGTCTTGGGCGGTTGAGGCAAGAGGGGTCTTGCCCAGTGCTCCGTTGGGTGGGAGTTCAGTCCGTAGTCACATCACTTTAGATTGTTGACAGGTATTCCCCGCGGCCGGGTGGAGAGAGATCCAGGTTTCTTCAAGATAGTGGTGTAAGAGAGTCATTAATCGGGAGTGCTAAGTCTCGTCGACGGGTGTGTTTCCGGAGGGTTGGAGGAAAGAAAGAAGGAAGGGCTACGACCTGAACTGAGCTGGTCAAGCCCGTGGATTACTCCATAGTCACCGCCCTGGAGCGGCGTTGGCGTTTTGGAGGGTCCTTCCTGGGACTGCGTTGGTCTCTGGGTGTTAGTAGGCGTGAAGAGGGGGTGGCCTCCGTGGTATCTATAGGGATGTGGAGATAATCCTGAATATAGTGTAGCGCTTCCTCCGGGTGAGAAAAGGATTTTTGTTCTCCTTGTTGGTCCGTGAAGCGAAGAGTTGCAGGATATGCTAGCGAGAACTTGATTCCTTTCTGATAGAGCGTCTGGCAAATCGGTTGGAAGGCTTTTCTGCGTCGTGATACCTCTTGAGAGTAGTCTGCAAACAAAAGAAGTTTATGCCCATCTATCTGGAGCGATTTCGAGTTGCGGACTGAGCTCAGGATCATGGACTTGTCCATATAGTTTAGATAACGGACGATGATGGGTCTTGGTGTGCGTCTGTCGTTGGAAGGAGATCCAAGGCGGTGGGCCCTCTCCACCACACAGAGGTGGGTGATTCCTAACACCGTGGGTATGCGTTTGGAGCAGAGGTCTTGCAGTGAGTCGGCGTTAAAGGACTCCGGAAGACCCACGATCCTTAAATTGTTGCGCCTTGATCGGTTTTCTAAGTCATCCAACTTTTCCAAGATATATTGTTGTGTATTTGTTACTTGTTGGTCGAAAGATCTTGCGCTGTGCAGTTCATCATCTATATCCGAAACGCGTGATTCCAGGTCGTTCAGGCGTTTTGAGTGGTCTCCGAGCTCCTTCCGTAGCTGGGCTATGCCATTAGCTACTGCGTTATCCACAGCTGCGGTGATGTTCGGAAGTATAAGGGCTGCTACAGCCTGTGCCAGTCCTGCATATTGTTCCTCAGCGATCGTTAGCGTAGGAACGATCGTAGTCGAAGAAGCGAAGGTACCAGCCGAGGTGGGGGCGTTCGTAGAAAGGGAATCGTTCTGTGGCGTGGGAAGGTTCGTGGAGGAGACGAACGGAATACTTGCCGAACCCGCGTTCGTGGCAGACTGTGTTCCCGTCGGCATGCCGGACTCCCGCGGTTTTGCCGAGGCTGGATCCTGGCGTAGTCCCTGGTCTGGCTGCTGGGGGCCGTGGAGGACGAATCGGTCCATGCCCAGGGGGAGTCCTCAGTGAGGGGTGAGGGCGGATTTGTGGATGGTGAGTGCAAGCTCGAATTTTTAGGCAGATTTGTGTGTAGGCTGCCCGGAGGAGCTGTCTCTTGCTTCCTCACATGAAGGCGCCGGAACCGGAAGTCCTAGTACATTTTTAAAACCATTTAAATGCCAACTCCAAGATCACATGAAAAATCCCTAAATGCTTGTTTTTACTTACCTGAAACCACAACTATAACCGACTTCATCAGGTAAGGAAAACATAACAGGGGTGGGAGAAAGGAATGGAAAAAAAATCAATACTGCCTGGAGTTGGGCTTTAAAGCTGAAATAAAAAACACAGATTAATGCAGCTCTTTATTTACTATCCACTTGCCGACCGCCCTCTAGCAGAATTTCTGCTACAGGGCATCTGTTCTGTGCAGAATCACGTATGTATAGGTGATTCTGCACTTCTGGGTAGGGGGTGTGCGTGCAAATGGGGTGCCGCTTCTGCTGTGATTAGTCACAGAAGAGGCCTATCAGTGGGTGCAGACAAATGGACGCTTGTTGATTGAGAGGAGAGAGGCTGGCTGGAGCTCTGCCTATGTAAACAAGGCAGAGCTCTGTCTTGACTTTGGGGATGTGATGGATTAAATCCATCACATCCCTAAATGCCCCACACATAGTACACAAAACACTGGCTAGGCACACATTTAACCCTTTGATCACCCTAGATGTTTAACCCCTTCCCCTTCCAGTGTCATTAGTACAGTGACAGTATATAATTTTAGCATCGATCATTGTATTAGTGTCACTGGTTCCCACACAGTGTCAAAAGTGTCAGTTGATTCCCCTGCTATATTGAAGTCCCACTATAAGTCACTGATCGCAGCCATTACTAGTATAAAAAATAAATTAAAATTCCGGTATATATCCCATAGTTTGTATACATTATGACTTTGGCGCAAACCAATCAATATACGCTTATTTCCTTTAAAATCTAACTTGACTTTGGCCCCTCCAATTCTCATGTGATGGGAAACTTCCTCTGACCAGTAGGAAGGCTTGTTTGGTGGGTCAAGTTGACCTTCACAGAAAATGTTGACATTTACACGTAATTTCAGCTACCTATAACTGGATCTACTTTTCATTTTGATATGCAGTGTATATTATCCAGGCTTGTTACTGGTTTACTTTAGGGGTGATTTCAGTTCTGAACTAACACAGGGGATCCAGCTTTCCCGACTACTTTATCATAACAAACAGCAACTATACAATATACTAAGTTCTGTCAGACAACCACTGGTTTTTATGGTTGCAGCACAACACTAGGTTTCAATCTGTCATGATTGGCTTTCAGTTTAGGTACAATACAAACCACACAACATTTCTATAATAAGAAAATCATTCAGCAAGATCAGTTTGTATTGTAATGTTTGATTGATGTGTGACAGAGCAGATATAAATCTTTTATTGCTAACCAATATCAAACTGTCCTGTAAGGTTGGCCATATACAGTATCTCACAAAAGTGAATGCACCCCTCACATTTCTGTAAATATTTTATTATATCTTTTCATGTGACAACACTGAAGAAATGACACTTTGCTACAATGTAAAGTAGTGAGTGTACAGCTTGTATAAGGCTTCATGCACACTGGACGCTCTCTGGGCTATCTGAGCATCGGGCAGGAGACGCTGCTTAGAAAACGTTCTTCTGCAATGTTTTGTAAGCAGCGTTTATCGGTGTCTGCGTTTTTTAGCGTTTTTTTTTTTACTTCATTAGCTTCCATTGACTACAAAAAAAATGCCGGATGCCGATAAACAGCCGTTTACCGGCGTTTATGAGCGTTAATCGGCATTTATCAGCGTCTAGCGTTTCTTGTGGTCAGAAGAACGACTTTTGAACGCCAATTCAGGGCGTTTAGATAACAGCCCAAAAATGCCACTGCTGTTAAACGACAATTAACATCCATGTGTGCATCGACACATAGGATAACATAAAGGGGCATTTTTGGGCTGTTAAAAAAAGCGCCCAAATGACCAAAAACGGTAGTTTATCTGATACAGTGTGCATGGAGCCTTACTGTGTAAATTTGCTGTCTCCTCAAAATAACTCAACACACAGCCATTAATGTCTAAACCATTGGCAACAAAAGTGAGTACACCCCTAAGTGAAAATGTCCAATTTGGGCCCAAAGTATCAATATTTTGTATGGCCATCATTATTTTCCAGCACTGCCTTAACCCTCTTGGGCATGGAGTTCACCAGAGCTTCACAGGTTGCCACTGGAGTCCTCTTCCACTCTTCCATGATGACATTACGGAGCTGGTGGATGTTAGAGACCTTGCGCTCCTCCACCTTCCGTTTGAGGACGCCCGACAGATGCTCAATAGGGTTTAGGTCTGGAGACATGCTTGGCCAATCCATCACCTTTATCCTCAGCTTCTTTAGCAAGGCAGTGGTTGTCTTGGAGGTGTTTTGGGTCATTATCATGTTGGAATACTGCCCTGCGGCCCAGTCTCTGAAGGTAGGGGATCATGCTCTGCTTCAGTATGTCACAGTACATGTTGCCATTCATGGTTGCCTCAATGAACTGTAGCTCCCCAGTTCCGGTAGCACTTATGCAGCTCCAGACCATGACACTCCCACCACCATGCTTGACTGTAGGCAAGACACACTTGTCTTTGTACTCCTCACCTGGTTGCCGCCACACATGCTTGACACCATCTGACATGATTTCAGTAATCCATGTTCTTAGTCTGCTTGTCTTCAGCAAACTGTGGGCTTTCTTGTGCATCATCTTTAGAAGAGGCTTCCTTCTGGGACGACAGCCATGCAGACCAATTTGATGCAGTGTGCAGTGTATGGTCTGAGCACTGACAGGCTGACCCCCCTCCCTTTCAACCTCTGCAGCAATGCTGGCAGCACTCATACGTCTATTTCCCAAAGACAACCTCTGGATATGGCACTGAGCACATGCACTCAACCTCTTTGGTCGACCATGGTGAGGCCTTTTCTGAGTGGAACCTGTCCTGTTAAACGGATGTATGGTCTTGGCCGCCGTGCTGCAGCTCAGTTTCAGGGTCTTGGCAATCTTTTTATAGCCTAGGCCATGTTTATGTAGAGCAGCAATTCTTTTTTTCAGATCCTGAGAGAGTTCTTTGCCATGAGGTGCCATGTTGAACAGTCAGTGACCAGTATGAGAGGGTGAGAGCGATAACCCCAAATTTAACACACCTGCTCCCCATTCACACCTGGGACCTTGTAACACTAATGAGTCACATGATACCGGGGAGGGAAAATGGTTAATTGGTCCCAATTTGGACATTTTCACTTAGGGGTGTACTCACATGGTACATGAGCGCAAATCTACACAGTTATACAAGCTGTACACTCACTACTTTACATTGTAGCAAAGTGTCATTTCTTCAGTGTTGTCAAAAGATAATGAAAACATATAAGAATATTATTTACAAAAATGTGAGGGGTGTACTCACTTTTGTGAGATACTGTATATAAAACAGAAATGGGCACATAATGTTATGTTACAGAGGGGATGGGATGTTTTTATTGTAGTTCTAATATCAGCAGGAGGGAAGGGGCGGGACCTGACACAGAGCAGACAGGCAGGGAGGGGGGTGGGGAGGCGGTTAGAGAAGGACAGAGGAGAGCTGCGGATGATGGAGGCACATAAACTGATCATGGCGCCAGGGCACAGCAGCCATGATAAACATACATTATAGCAAAGTGTCATTTCTTCAGTGTTGTCACATAAAAAGATAGAATAAAATATTTACAAAAATGTGAGGGGTGTACTCACTTTTATGAGATACCATGGGTTGAAGGAAAGAAAATCACTTGATTCCCACATCAATACATTGATGGGGGAATCCCTCCCGCTAAACTATTGTATTCTGACAGTGGGAGGTTTCCCTGCCGCCAGAATACAATGATAGCTGGCAGCAGTAATCGTATGAAAGAAAAAGAAGTACTGAAGTTGCACAATAGATCAACTTCAGTACAACCAGCCACCCCATAGATGAATCAAAATTCCACTGGTTTCTGATGAATCAGCCCAATTTTGATCCATCGATGGCTGGCTTTAATATGGACATAAATTGAGCTGTTATCATATTTTCAGCTACTGTCTGGTTGAAAGCGGTATTATATATTTCTGAATTCTCTCATCCCAAGTTCCATGCTTTAAGGGATTTAGACAGGCCATACACAAGTGCAAATTTCTTTCCTGCAACCATGGGTTGCAGGAAAGAAATTTGCACAATTCCCCCATCAACACAGACAGTGTTGACGGGAATCAGCAAATCTCTTTTCCCTGCGGGGGAGCTGAGGCAGGCGAGGGAAGCTATCCCAGCCGGAAGAAGACAGAGATTATCGCTAGTGGCTATAGCAGCTGCTAGCCATAATCACAAGAGAATCTGGCAGGCTGGTTGTACCCAAGTTGATCGATCATTTAACCTGTCCATTAAAGGTTCTTGCTGATCCGGCCAACATTTGAACCGTGTATGGCCGGTCTAACTGGCAGGAGAAACCAGCACCTTGTGGTTTTACAAAGCAAGTTTTATTTTATATTGTTGTCACCTGGTGGATCATCGCAGCATTATTCAATTATTATGTGACTGAAAGTAATAAGCCTCTTAATGTATTGTGTTATGTTCATACTCCAGAAAATAGGGGCTTTTCAGTTGATATAGAAAGAAAGTCAATCAATGTCTTCAGAATGTTTCCAGAAGGGTGTTTCATACCTGCAAGCAATTTAGAATGCAACCATTGATGTTATGGGTATGGGCAGGGTAAAGAAGGTGTTAAATTTTATTAAAATTAATGTACTGGAAGCAATTCATAAATCTGACTAGGATTAATCCCTTTTGACTAGAAATCTCACTAGTCTATCACAATATGCATTGCTGTGCCATTTCATTAACCTCTGTTCAGTGTAGATCAGAAAAGAACGAAGTAGCTAATTAAAGTCTTACATATTTCAGTTTGACTTGTGCACTTTATAGGTTCATAGACTTTGTCTCCTGGAGTGTTGATTTTATATCTTGGAGTCATTTTTTTGCTTGGCTAGTGGGACTCAAACTTTTTTTGTTGATTTGCAATTATAGGGAATTAGATGCCTGATAAAAAGTTGTGAACTTGAAGTAAAATTCCATCTCTGAGTAAGGCTTCGTGTAGACTAGCAGCTCCTAAACTTGAGTTTAGGAGCTTTTGGCATTTTTTTTGCCAAAGCTCCTAAACTCAACTCCATAAAAGCCTATGGGGTTCATTTACTAAAGGGAAAAGACTGTGCACTTTGCAAAGTGCAGTTGTTCCAGAGCTTAGTGAATGCTGACTTCCATCATCCAATCATGTGCAAGCAAAAATGCAGATTTTTTTATTTTCCTTGCACGTGATTGGGTATTCTTTGCAAAGTGAAGCTTTACCTCATTTACTAAGCTCTGGAGCAACTGCACATTCTATTTGCTTTAAAGTGATTGTAAAGTCTTGTTTTTTTTCCCTATAAAAATAACAAACATGTTATACTTACCTGCTCTGTTGCAGTGGATTTGCACAGAGCATCCCGGATCCTCCTCTTCTCAGTCCCTCTTCTGTGATCCTGGCCCCTCCCTCCTGTTTAGTGCCCCCACAGCAAGCATCATGCTATGGTGGCACCGAAGCTGAGTCACAGCTCCCTGTGTGAATTCAGACACAGAGCCCCGGCCCCGTCCCCTCTCTTCCCTGATTGGCTAGCTGACTTTGATTGACAGCAGCGGAAGCCAATGGCGCCGCTGCTGTGTCTCAGCCAATCAGGAAGAAGAATCTCGGACGGCTGAGACATTTGTGGACATTGTTGGACAGAGAGGGACCCCAGGTAAGTATTAGGGGCTGCTGGGGAGGCTGCTGCACACAGAAGGCTTTTTATCTTAATGACTTTACGACCCCTTTAAGTAAATCAACCCCTATGTATCAATTTGTACACAGGCTTTCAGCAGAGTTTAGTAGTTGCTGCAGTTAGGGGAGCTTCAACCTCCCTCTCCTGAATGCAGAAAAATCATTGTGCGATTTTGCCGTGCTTTGCGTTTTCCGGCGGTCGCGGTAAATATAGGTAGTGTGTACATGAAGTCTTAGATTTCAGGAATACACTGTGCTTTAACCTCCCTGGCGGTAATCCCGAGTGTGGCTCGGGGTGGAATTTCAGTACCATTAGCAGTAACCCCGAGCCACACTCGGGATTGCATCACTGGATCCAGGCAGCGCTACTCACCTTGTCCCCTGGATCCAGCGATGTCCCCCGCCGTGTCTGCGGGCTCTGTCCGCCGCCCGATGACTCTGTGATGCCGGGCTCCGTTCCCTGCGAGCGTCGCGTCGCACGGTGACGGAGATCGGCAGGAAATTCAAAAGTGAAACACACACAGCACATACAGTACACTGTAATCTGTAAGATTACATTACTGTATGAAATAATTTCACATCCCTTTTGTCCCTAGTGCAGGGATATGCAATTAGCGGACCTCCCAGATGTTGCAGAACTACAAGTCCCATGAGGCATAGCAAGACTCTGACAGCCACAAGCATGACACCCAGAGGTAGAGGCATGATGGGACTTGTAGTTTTGTAACAGCTGGAGGTCCGCTAATTGCTTATCCCTGCCCTAGTGGTTTGCCCAGTGACCTGCATGCACTTTTATATTATTTATGTCATTCTTTCTGCCTGGAAAATTGAGAATGTCCATGGCAACCAAAAAGTGTCCCTTTACGTCAAAAGTGGTTTTTGATCAGCTAGTAAACACCGATAGTAAATAAGAATCATTTGCAGAATTGAGTGATACTGATTTTTGGGGAAATTTATCATCAGAAACTGAAAGTGACGACAGCGACAATTCTGCAACTGAGCAAAATTTCAGTGTTTTTGGTTTGATTACATTATTGAATAAATTTTATTACTATTACTTTATTATTTTTGATAATTATTTTTAGTTATTTATTATATTATAATTTATGATTTCATGTTTCAAACTTTTTCATACCTGGGATGCCTACTAGACTCTTGTTTGGACCGATTTAAGTGAGTTATTCCTAAGAATTACAGGCCTACAATATAAAACGCCAACTTTCCATGCAAAATAATCGCACACAATTATGTATCTTCTTATTCTTTGTCTGAAACTCTGATTTATTGTGCCCTTATTTGGATGAACTGCAGACATGATGACCACCAAGAAAAAAAGATTGCTATGAAACCCCAACTGACTGGCATTTGATCTAGGGAAGATATAAACCCTGGTTTAGGGTTGTGAGTGTGTGTGCATTTCAGAAAGGAAATCATGTTATTCAAGGTGATATGGAATTGGGACGTAAGAATTTATCCAGGATCTTTCGGGTCTCTGATACAGAGACATAGCATGTATGTCATGGGCACAGTGTAATACCATCATAGAAGTCATCGATGGGTAAAGCATATGACCGGAAGGGCATATTCAGCTGCAATACTAAGTTTGTGATGTGCAAGCTGAAGAGCTCTTGTAGGCTAGTTTAAAGTGGTATTAACCTAAAAGCAAACATTTATTATATTGCAGCTTCTTGGTTGTGATGGCTGCATTAGTGTTTTTTAGGCTTTCTTTTCTTTTATTTCACCCGCTGATCCAGCCAGTAAGTCTTTATGTAAAGCCTTTATCCCAAAAGAAATAAACATTTTTTTAGGGCTGTGGCTTAGCAGGGTGGTGGAGTTGAACCGAATGGAAGATCTGGTCTTGACAACTCAACAGAAACAAGAGATATACATTAAAAAACCTGGTCCTTATGGAGGGAAGGGCTCTCATAATTGACTGAGTTTGTGTATTCGGTCTCTATACCTTTTAATTCTAGCTCCTGAGTAATATTCTCCCCTTCCTTCCCACCCCCACCCCCTTTTTTTTTCTTTTTTTTCTTTTTTTTTAAAGGAAGGAAGGACATTTTTTTCCTGGTCCATGGGGGTTTTCCCCAGGGATGGTTCTATTTTAGGATCCCTGAATTAGGGTCTTGATTCTTCAGTTGAGATGGGGTAAACTTTTCATTATTCAATTGACATATGTTTATGAATATGCCGGTCAGAGTTGGTCTAAATGTCTTCTATATGTGTTTGCAGTTTTGATGTTCTGTTATTATTACCTTTGCTAAACTTTTTTATGGAAACCGTTTTTCTTTCTGGAAATAAAATAAAGTTTAAATAGGAAAAAAACGGTTGCTGTAACTGCTTACAAAGTGTCAACTGGAGCTTGGATTAAATTTGTAGTGCATCTAAATCTGCTAGTACATCTAACATTTACCATTGATACTGTCTTTGTTTCTCTGCATCCAGAGTGTAGGCGCCCTAAGGCAGAAAGTGTGTTACTGGCCAAATCACTAGATGAAAACAGAGAGAAGATGCCTAAAAAAATAATGGAGCCACCACATCTAAGGATTGGTTAGCTACAACATGTTACATTTTTGGTTTAATACCACTATAAATTTAAGAAACAGTCAAGCAAATCAGAGAGACCTGCCCTTAAGGTGTTTATTTCTAAGGAAATGTTAGTGCTCCCAGTTTATAGACACTTTGCAAAGAAGCCAATTGAGGTTTTGTGTGTTGGAAAACATGCAGGATGCATGTATGTAGAGCAGGGTTTCTCAACCAGGGTTCCGTGGAACCCTAGGGTTCCTCCAGAGGTTGCTAGGGGTTCCTTGAGCAATGAGCAATTCCTACCTCTCAGATAAATTCCCAATGATACCAATGATCTTTTTAGCTATCTGTAAGGGGTAATTCTTCCCAATGACCACAAGTGTAAGGAGCATTCTTCCCATTGACCATCACACTAATGTATTATGAGTTGTAGATTTTTAATTTTTAGCAGGGGATCCCCGAGACCGGAGAATTATTTCAAGGGTTCCTCGGTGTTGAAAAGGTTGAGAAAGGCTGCTGTAGAGGATGGGAAAGAGATAGGATTTTAAAAACAAGAGTTTTCATGAATACATCTGTTTTCAAACATTGCATCCTAAGGGGCTTCAGAAGGATAATGATTTATACTTGTTTTTATAGATTTTAAGGTTGAAGATAAAAGAAAAGTAACTTTATATATATTATTTCAAAACATTTACAGGGAGTGCCGCTTGCACTGCAGAACCTCAAAGAGTTATTCTGTATTCTTCATAATAGAGTTAAAGTAGAACTATGGGCAAACCTTTTTATTTTCATATTGAATAGAGCAAGGGAGGGTTATAACCCCTGTCAGATTTTTTTTCGCCATCTGTGTCCCATTGAGATGTTCCTTCATTTCCTGTCCCATAGCCAAACAGGAAGTCAGAGGAAATCCCTGAAAATTAAGGGAATTCCTTGGGGACCCCCAGGTCACCAGAACTAGTGTCCCCATTGGAAGATTTCCCCTCTGTTACTTTTCTGGGGACAACCCAAATGTGGGTTTTCTTTTACTTTCACTTTCAATGAGAATGGTAAACAGGACAAATAAAAGAGGGGGAATCTCCCTACCGGAGACACAGACAACTGACAACAACTGACAGGCGTTCTAATTCATCTCTACTCTATCCAAAACTAAAAAGTTTTGCCTTTAGTTATACTTTAAAATGCTTTGCTTAAAGTGGAGTTCCATCCATTTTGTGTATGCCCAATCAATGTCATGCCCATCCTGAATGTTTTTACAAATGGTAATTTTTTTTTGTAAATTAGTAAATAACTTTTTGCCTTCATTTTCTGCAACACTTTCAGCAGTGGCCGCCTATGGGATTTCGTCACCAGGCGATTGGCATGGACCCCTGGGATATCGGCGTCATCTATCCCAGGAGTCCATGCGCCTAGTGATGAAGTCTCACGTTATTTCCTGCTTTCCCTGACTTCCATTACCTTTCAGCATATCCTCTGATTGACTGGTTGCTGCTATAGTAACGAGGCAGGAATTTCCGCCAAATCTGCCATTGCTATGGCAACCTGTCAGGAAGAGAGAGAGTGCCACGCAGTGGCATTACTGCACAGGCGCAAGATCGGGAGGTGCATGTTGGGTAGCCAGCTGCACCGAATCCCGGAAATTGAGAAAAGAGGGCTTCAGATGCCCACAGTAGAGTATGGAACCTGTCTGCTTCCGAGATCTGGTCAGTTTTCCACAATTTTGACATCAAACTAAAAAGAACAAATATATGACATTATTTAAATGTTGCAGAATAAGTGTACACAATTACAGCAAAGTGTTAAAAAAAATGATTTGGGGGATTGGAACTCCGCGGATAACCCTCATCTCCTAAAACAGCCTGTCTAGTTTAAAATAACTTTAGTAAATATATGATGCCTGTACAAGTACTGATCCAGTTGATGGATGAAAGGATCATTTTGGTATTCTGAATGGATATACTAATAATCATTCTTTTGAACTATCATTTGTTTGCTTTTCATTTCTGGAGTTGGCTAGAAAAGTGGTGAGGTGTTTCTGTTTGTATTTTAAAGGTTTTTATATGGCATATTAAAGAATCAATCAATTCGTTTTTTTCTTTATGGGGTGTCTAGGTCAAGTCAGGGGGAACATATGCAGCAATAAATTATTTATAACAGTGATTTATTGCTCACTTATTAGCAAGACATAGACCACTATTCCAGTGATCTGCTGCTGCAGGAAGAGCGAAGGCTGATCATATAAAGGCATCTGTCAGGGCTCACTGATTAAAAAAAAAAAAAAGCACAAACCTAAAAAAAAAAAAAAAAACTGAAACAGACTTGACCCCAAACCATTAGACTCCCTTTTACTTGCTTCACAACTGATAATAAATATCTTCTTCCATTGTATGTAGACATTTTTACCATAAACTTGTGAAAAAAATGTCCTAAGTGATAGCAATACTTGTGGCGTTATACACTATATTGCCAAAAGTATTGGGATGGCTGCCTTTACATGCACATGAACTTTAATAGCATCCCAGTTTTAGTCCATAGGGTTCAATATTGAGTTGGCACACCCTTTGCAGCTATGACAGCTTCGTCTCTGGGAAAGATTTCCACAAGGTTTAGGAGTGTCTATGGGAATGTTTGACCATTCTTCCAGAAGTGCATTTGTGAGGTCAGTCACTGATGTTGGACAATGAACACATTACCTTGTACTTTATCTTCAACCTCTTGTCAGTGTGCAATTGTCTACTATTTTTAATAAATGTTTATTGACTGCTACGCTTAGAGGGTGCATGCTTATTGTCTCACTGATATTGGATGAGAAGATCTGCCTTGCAGTCTCTGCTCTAATTCACCCCGAAGGTGTTCTATCGGGTTGAGGTCAGGACTCTATGCAGGTCAGGCAAGTTCCTCCACCCAAAACTCACCCGTCCATGTCTTTATGGACCTTACTTTGTGCAATGGTGTGCAGTCATGTTGGAACAAAGTTGGGGGCATGAAATTGTCCAAAATGTCTTGGTATGCTGACACCTTAAGAGTTCCCTTCACTGGAACTAAGGGGCCAAGCCCAACCCCTGAAAGACAACCCCACACCATAATTCCCCCTCCACCAAATGATTTGGACCAGTGCACAAAGCAATGTCTATAAAGACATGGATGAGCAAGTTTGGGGTGTAGAAACTTGACTGGCCTGTACAGAGTCCTGACCTCAACCCGATAGAACACCTTTGGGATGAATTAGAGCGGAGACTGCGAGGCAGGCCTTCTCGTCCAACGTCAGTGCTTGAGTTCACAAATGCCCTTCTGGAAGAATGGTCAAACGTTCCCATAGACACACTCCTAAACCTTATGGACAGCTTTCCCAGAAGAGTTGAAGCTGTTATAGCTGCCAAGGGTGGGCCAACTCAATATTGAATCCTAAAGACTAAGACTGCGATTCCATTAAAGTTCATGTGCACGTAAAGGCAGGTGTCCCAATACTTTTGGCAATATAGTGTATTTCACAAATGTGATCTTGGCAGTGCCAGTAATTTATTATTATTTTTCTTTCTTTCTTCTTTTTTAATTAAAATGCTATCAGTGATTTGTCATGGGTCAGGTTAGGCTTTATGTCATCAGATGTGTAAAAAGGTGTTATATACTTATATGGGCTTTATGGCATCAGATAGCATATTCTGCCCAATTCATCTCAGTTTAATTCCTATTAAGTATGCAGTATCATGTTCACGCTGTAACTCCAAGCACTTTGGGGTGAAATGCATTAAAGTCTTCTAAAGATCTATAAATCAAGAGATCTGTGTCTGATTCATGCATTTTTCTGCAGTAATGGCATCAGGCCTCATTAGGCAGAAGGATAGACTCTGCATAGATTGTTATGCGGGTCATAGCTTTGCTCACAGTCATCCCTGTTAGGATAGTACATACTGTTATCCATGGAGCCCCTCGGTGACTTGGCACTGTCCTGACTTGCTTTGCTTTGCTGGGTAACCATCAGACAGATACTCACACCTGGAGAAAACACACATATGCTTCACAGGCTCAACCCGTTAGCTAGCTTGGCACAACTGATGACGGAATGTTTTTCAGAATGCTTTGGTTTGAGCTTAATTTTTACAGAGAAAATGAAATTGAAAAGAAACATATGCATGCTTAAAAATAGCATTTTATTCCCATTTAAAAATATGAAGCTGTATTTTTGCACACAATTTAAACATCTAATATTAGTAAAAAACGTGAATCACCGCACTAAGAAAAAACCCTGTTAATGAAATATATATCAAAATGCTGCTGCTTATAATAAACAAATACATAAAAAAAAAATTTGAGGCAATTTTTTGTTTAAGGATTGTCTATGGTTGTGGACTCGTTTAGCACATGCACTTTGTACACAGTGTTTGATATGTGACTCTGTTAAGTGTTAATTATTATATTTTATTTTAATGTTTACATATATTTTTTTGATGTAGGTGCGCTGCTGAAAACATTAATTCACAGGTTTTTCATTCATGCACATAAAAGTGAAAACCTGTGAAAATTAATTATAGCAGTTTTCAGCAGCGCAATACAAAACTGACATGAATAAATAATCAATCTATAAAATGCATATGTGTTAAAAAACAAAAGTCCTATCCAATGTTTCCAAAGTAGACTTAAACTATAAAGTGCATGTGCTTGCAAAGTCCAATAAAAGTAATTCCAAGTGCACTGTCCGTAAAGTGAATAAAACTAGTGTCGGTTAAAGCGATCACCCATCAGATTCCTCCACCGGTGTCTCACTGTGCAACATGACAAACATACTGAGGCTCACCAGACATTTGAAGTCAATCAGCATATCCACTAGAGTAGACCAAACTGCCTCCTCCGTTTTCCTCTTCCAGACCAGTTACTCATATAGGGAATAAGCAGAAATGACCTCTCATAGTGTATCATTTCATAAAATCCAGCTTTAATCGTATAAAAATGCACTGTTACCAGCTCATCCGCAGCGTCACATCTTCCTCCAAGCCGGGGATCCCTTGTGACCAAGTCGGAAGTGATGTCAGGGCATGGCCATACGACGACTCAGGCAGTGTGGCTTGGAGTAGTATGTGACGCTGCGAATGAGCTGGTAACAGCGGAGGGCACGAACTGGTAACAAACCGCTCCTATCTAACACACAAATGATTGTTTCAACTTTTTACATGTAAGCGCATTTTTATACGATTAAAGCTAAATTTTATGAAGTGATACACTATGAGAGGTCATTTCTGCTTATTCCCTATATGAGTAACTGGTCTGGAAGGGAAAAACTGAGGAGTTTGGCCTAGTGGATATGCTGATTGACTTCAATCGTCTGGTGAGCCTCAGTGTGTTTGCATGTTGCACGGTGAGACACCGGTGGAGGAATCTGATGGGTGATCGCTTTAACCGACACTAGTTTTATTCACTTTACAGACAGTGCACTTGGAATTACTTTTATTGGACTTTGCAAGCACATGCACTTTATAGTTTAAGTCTACTTTGGAAACATTGGATTGGACTTTTGTTTTTTTACACATATGCATTTTATAGATTGATTATTTATTCATGTCAGTTTTGTATTGCGCTGCTGAAAACTGCTATAATTAATTTTCACAGGTTTTCACTTTTATGTATCTAATGTTAGTAGTATAAAACAAAGGTTGGAATTAATCTTCCAGGTCATTATTTTTCGGTTAGTTTCTGCCCCGGTTAACTTGTCTCTGCAAATGTTGGTTCTTTTTAAAATGTGTACTAAGCAAGTGGCTATATTACAGGGATTGATTCCACTGTAATTTTTTAATGCACACTTCAGTCAAATATGACAATTTTGCATACTCACACATGTAGGGCAGTGTTGGTGAACCTTGGCACCCCGGATGTTTTGGAACTACTGTACATTTCCCATTATGCTTAAAGGAGAAGTCCAGCCCATTTGGCTGGGCTTCTGTGGATCACAGGAGTGCAATTAGTTTTGCAGTCCTGTGACCCGTTTTCAGCAGAGAACAGGCTGAAGTCTGCTCTCTGCTGACGTCACAGATGTCCGTCCAGGCACTGCGTCATCCCGACCACGGAGTTGAGATCCGCTAGGTGCCTGGACGGACAGCCGTCTCAGCCTCTCAGCAAGCCGCTGAGAGCCTGAGATGGCCCCTCCGCCCCTCCACAGCTCAGTGCTCTAGTGAGCGAGGAGGAAGCAGAGCGGGGAGCTGCTGATTGACAGTCAGCAGCTCTCCGCTCCGGGGGGTGTGAGAACTGAGCCATCGGCAATGTTCGATCGCTCGGCTCTCAGTGTAGAAGCGATGGGGGACAGATGCAGCATCGGAACAATGCTGCATGCACCTAGGTAAGTATAACTGGGGGGTAGGGTGGAGGAACCCCATACTTCTCTTTTAACTGCACTGCAGAGTGCATGACCATCATGGGAAATGTAGTTCCAAAACATCTGGTGTGCCAAGGTTCGCCATCACTGATATAGGGTCACAGAGTACCAGTCTATAGCCTTTGTTTTCCATCCCAACATTGTTCTTGTATAATGGACTGCTATACGGTAGTTTGTTGTTCTGACATTATCTTTTCCTGGAGTTGTGGTCATACAGGCTGAAATCATGGAAGTAGTTCTTAAAGCGGAGTTCCACCCCGTTAAAAGTCAGCAGCTATAAAATGTGTAGCTGCTGACTTTTAACAATCTGACACTCACCTGTCCTATGCTCCAGCGATGCAGCCGCCCAAAGGCTCGCTCTTCTCCCCCCTCCCCCCGGTGGTGCCGGCATCACAACTGTGGGCGCCCGGCTTTGGCTTCAAAGCTGGGCACACACTGCACATCCGCAAGTCGCACTGCGCTTTGTGAATGGCCGGCCTGAAAGGAAGGGGTTACTGTATCCTCGGCTAGCTCCTGTACCTCGGACAGGCACCTCAGTGACCTTCAGACATGTCTGGAGACAACCCATAGATAATGAAGAAAACACACGCACTTAGCATAGTTAATCATGGAATTGCCTGTATTCTTGAACTCTAGGGTGACTTTTTATAAGACAATACACGTCACACAGATTAATCGAAAATTTACACATGCGCGGTATAAAAATGACACAGCAGAAAAATAAGCAGTTATAACCAGTTTAGGCTAGTTTAAACTGATTCTGGTTTCCCAATAACTTTATGCAGACTGTTACTTGACCTTAGCCCTACATACCAGAGCATTGGCAGTTGATGCAAGGTAAAGCAAGATAAAGGGGGATCTATCGTGGGAACTTGTACAAATAAAATATAAGTAACATAACAGTAAGGTCTATTCCATCATGGCCTATCTCCTGGGACCTGTGACTAGAGTTGAGCGAACCTCTGGAAGTTCGGGTTCTGCTGGTCCGTCCGAACTTCGGGACAAAGTCCGGGTCCGGACGGAACCCGAACGATCGCACGGACAACGCAGGGCTTCAAGCCTGCCTGGTCGTCTTGGGCTTGAAGGTCTCCAAGCGAGTTGAGATCAGTGTCCAGGGTCCTCTATCCGGTACTACCTTATCTGGAATGACAATACAATGAATATAAAATAAACATGTTCAAGGGTGCTATCTAGGGGGAAATAGAACGAAATGGAACGTAGTTGACGGTTACGAGACCATACATCCCGATTCCAGTTCATTGTCAGACGTATTTCAATAACCCTTTGGTCTTAGTCAAATTTGATCGGATTTGACCAATATTGACGAATAAAAAGACGACACAGTAAAAATATG
>BLSH010457321.1:468091-483126 GCA_018402905.1 Glandirana rugosa | reverse complement strand
ACAATCTGATCGTAGAGCACGATCGTAGCGATCGTTGTTCTATTCAGAGCTTGATCTGCAACTCAAAGCAGCGGTATGTGAAATCTCTAATTTCTGCTATCTGTCCTCAGAGCAACAGCACAGACAGCAGTAGTAAAGTAATCTATCTCAGGATGCAGGATCAGGTCTTAAAATGGCTCAAATCTGTCCCTCACGCAGTCAGCTACCTCTCCCTACACTAACCCAAGGAGCATGTGACTGCAGCACTGTGACTCCAGCTTATAAAGAGGCTGGGTCACATGATGCACCGGCCAATCACAGCCATGCCATTAGTAGGCATGGCTGTGATGGCTTCTAAGGGCAAACCAGTGAAACGCTTGTTGATTGGCTGCCCTACAGCTTCTCAACACGTGGAGTAAAACAGCAGAACCCCGGACCGAACCCGAACGATTTTTGAAATGTCCGGGTCCGGGTCCGTGCCACGGACACCCTAAAGTTCGGTACGGACCCGAACGTTACAGTCCGGGTTCGCTCAACACTACCTGTGACGTGTCCCAGAAGTTTGCCGGCTGGGAGGGGGGGGGAAGGTGATCTTCCTTCCGGCTCCGCGGCGTCAGGACAGGAAGTGCCAAAACAGGATCCCAGCTGCCCCCCCCAAAAAAATGACATGCCAGTTGTATCATGTCGGGGGGTCACCTCCCCTTAAATCAGAAGTTCCACTTTTGGGTGGAACTCCACTTTAAGAACGATTTAGCCTCATATGAAAGTTTTTACTGACTTATCTGCTTTACATATACCACGTTTTCTTGAAGTGTACTGGAAGCTAAATAAACCCAGAGTGAACAGGCTGCATGTGATCAGATTTGGGACTAATGCGGTACTTTGCTCCAATGTTTGTAGCCCCTCTCAGCCCTCAAATGTGACCACAGTATATCATTACCAGTGGTAGGGCTCACATGTTTTGCGCCCAGTAATTTCTGGTCATAATCCTTAAGCATACTCCTTATAATGTTTTTATGTTTTGCCCATACATGTCCATTGATGCAATTTTATTGTAGCATATTTATTGTCAAAAAGATGATTTAAAGTACAACTAAAAGTTCCTGTATGACAATCTAAACTAGGGTTTCTAAACTAGGGTTCCATGGAATGCTAGGGTTCCTCCAGAGGTTACTAGGGGTTCCTTGAGCAATGGTCAATTTCTGCCTCTCAGATAAATTCCCAATGATACCATTGATCTTTTTAGCTATCTGTAATGGGGTAATTCTTCTCAATGACCACAATTGTAAGGAGCATTCTTCCCATTGACCATCACACTAATGTATTATCAGTTGTAGACATAGTCATTTTTAGTATGGATTTCCCTGTGACTGGAAAGTTATTTCAAGGGTTCCTTTATGTTGAAGAGGTTGAGAAAGGCTGATCTAAACAAATATCAAACCCAGTAACTATGTGATGCATAAACTTCATAAAATAAACCAAAATCTTTCTTTATATTCCCTCACTTGTCCTTCATGTGTGTGTCGCACACTCCCAGACAACACAGTGTACTGTGGGAGGCTATCAGGAACAAGGGTAGTGCTGTCAATCCAAAAAGCAGTGTGCAGGACTACAAGTAGCTAGGTGCTGATTGAAAAGCTACAAGCTTATGAATCAGTAATAACAATGCTGATACACATGCCCCCGTAACATTTTTTCATCCTAGTGTAATGCAAGGAAGCCCAGCCTACATGAGAGTGGCAACTCTGCTCTGAATTTAAGGGGCAGTGCAGCATTGTTGCCACCCCATTACTGGAAGCCGTGGAGTCCAGGTGGAGCTCACTGGCAGGATCAACAGGTGTTTGTGGGATAGTGCAGATTCACCCACATCTAGGTACTACAGCACTTTTTTTTTTTATGGAAGGTCATATTTGTACTTAAAGGAATGTCTTTTTTGTCTGAATAACATACAGTGTATGAATGTCTATGTGTGCAGTCTATGATATTATTATTGTGTGGTTGCAATGAAAAGCTTTTCTATGTCTGCTTCTCCTCTGTATTGCAAGCCTTGTCCTCCGTGTTCAGAATGCACAGTTCTCTGTAGCTCCTTGAGGGTAGAGACTGATGTAAATGTACAATATATATGTAAAGCGCTGCGTAAAAATTGTCAGCGCTATATAAGTACCTGAAATAAATAAAATAAAATCCTGAACAGAATACTTGATGTGGACTCCAAGTAGCACATATTTCATAACTTATCTGCGTTTTGCTTCAGCGTCTCAATAAAAGCAGTGAGTTTTGGAAAGAATTCATAGGTGTAGTTATTTTGCAGTGTCAAATGGTTTGTGTTATGTTATGTTATAATTGCAGTGGAGAAAGGTATTGTTAGATACTGTAGGTAGAATATATCAGAGAAAGCTGAGAGTGAATGAGATGGCTCTTTAATGCAAATTACTTTTTCAATTTATTTATCCAAGCATATGCAATGTTCTTTTTAGATTTGTAACATCAAAATCAAATGAGTCGAAGGCTTTAACAAGCCTCCTATGACATTGCTTTATATTTTTGCTAGAACTTTATTTTACTGCCCTGGTGTCCAACCTATGTCCCTTTGGCACTTATTGTGTGGCCCTCTGGACCTCTGAAGGCAGTAGCCTGTGTTTTCTTTGCCTAGGAACCTACTCAGGTTTGGTCAGGTAATTGGTTTGATTTATTTCTTCCACACTATCATATCTTTTTATATATTGCCCATTCTTGTTTTTATGTTTTTTCTTTGATCTTTTATAATGTATTTTGCTGAGAGAAATAATAAATGTGTGGCAAGTAATTTTTAAAGTGGTTGTAAAGGGAAAAGGCTTTTTTTTACCCTATTGCATTCTCTGCATTAAAGTGGTTGTAAACCCTTACATATACCCAGTGAAGCGACTGGCCTCAAGTGATACAGAGAGATGAAAAATATCCTCCTACATAAGTTGTACCTGTTCATCTGTTTATTCCATTCAAAGCCATTCAAAGTGTGGAATTAACACAAAATTTCTCAGCTCTGAAAAAAGTAGGGCAGGGAGCCAAAGTTACACTCTGCAGAACTCAGCTAGGAGAGCTCTTATTGTTTATGATAATGTATATGGTTTGATTGTATTTTATATTTATTGTTTATGTGATTTGTCCCACGGATTAACAGCAATGGTCGAAGGGTTCTTTTGGTAAATAATTTAGCAGTGTTTTACCAATTATTGCTCACTTGGCATTTCCCACTTCCGATCATGGTACCAGTATTAGAATCCATAAACGGAGATAGCAGTCTCTGGGGACATAGCCTGGCCTAGTCATGCTGAAAGGCGGAGTTCTGACAAGATACTGACATTGATTGGTTGATTATAAGATCACATGGTACAATGGTCACTATATTTGCAGGTCAAGGTCATCACTTCCGCATCCGCTGACAAAGTTCTTTTCTGTGGAACGCAACGCGTCCGGAAACAGGAGGTGAGGTCACCCGCGACCATTGCTGTCTCCAGGAAATCACATTGTATGATTTTATACTATGCTGCATGCCGAGCACTGGGCTACAGTGCTGACTATGTGAGTACCCAATTTTTAATAAAACAGGAGATTTTTACGTATCTTACGGAGAGCACTAGATTAATTCTTGCATACGCTGGAGGTATTATTACGGTGACATCCCAATATATGATCTAAATAGTCCATGAGTGGGACAACATGTGCTTTTTTGCTCTTGTGATAAGAGCCAAGAAATGAAGATGAGCTTCTAGCATTACCGGTGGCAGTGGATTGGCACTGAAGCACTTTATTACGATTACTAGCACTTAGACACTGGGTGTCATTTGCTAAGGACTATATTGTGGAACTGAGCATACACGTTCCATATTACCATCACTGCACTTTACATATTGAGCTCTAAGAGCTGATTGGATGGAAGGGACCCAACCCTCTTCAAACAGTACGCAGGAACAGAGCTGAGGTTGTCAATCAGCTGGAGGTCCCTCCCCTGTCACTTTTTTTCTCTTGGTGTCAGGAAAACTTGTCAGAAGTGATTCATACAGATAGCTTAGTGCTGCAAATTGAGATATATAAAAAGTACATATTATAGAGGGACATCCTTTGTTCATATTTCATGTCTGAAGATTACAATTAGTACACCCCCGCCCCCCCCCCCCCAAATACTCACCTGAGCCTGATCTAGATGCATGTCTGCAGCAGCTGTTCTCCACTTTCACATGCATGGATGAGAGCAGCAGGAGCCTTTTTTTTAAACATTGCCCAGAGCTTAATCAATTAATAATTTAAAGTATATAAAGTTTTGAACCAAATCATTCCATTTCCTTTCTTTCTATGGTTCACCTAATGATTGTGCTATTCTGTGATAGCTAATGCAACCACATAAAAAATAAAACAAATGTTTGAACTGATCACTCATATTTACTTTAAATAAAAGGGGGCTTTTAAAAATTCTGCCATGGGTTTCTTTTCCCTCTTTCTTTTTTCTCCTTCTACATGACCTACCTTCTTCTCTTAGATAGCCAACATTCTATTATAAACTTCTACCCTCAGATTTGAAGACAGGTCAGCTCCACACTGCTGCTAATCTTCATGCATCTTACCACTATTCTGTATTTCTGCAGCCTGGACATGTATTGTGCATGTTAGGTCATTGGATTTCTGGATTTATTCTCCTAGGCCGAACATATGCTTTGTATCCACCAATGTGTATAATCCTTCAATTGTCCACTGACTCTGGCTATTGTAATGTTCCTGATGCATGTTCAGTTCGAACTTGGACCATTGTTTACCTGTGTATTACTTTATACCTTCTAATAAAATGTTTGATCCAGAAAAATTCTGCCATGGGTAAACTCATGATCACAAAAGTAAGTAGACTTCAGCAAATCAGACGAGCCAGAAACCCGTTACTTTGCAGGTAAATCACAATCTGCCGTTTCACTTGAAGATGCATATGCCAGCTTATGTGAACTGCAAGGGATTGCAAGACTCATTAATCATGGCTACAGACTATTAAAACATATTCCGTTGAATCAGGAAATCATTTTACCAGCACAGTATCCAAACCACCCAATCTGTTATGCAGTTGGCCAATATGTAGTAGAATACATCACACCTGTTTCTTCATATTTGATATCGGTTGAGATTCAGATTTAAAGTAAACTTGTACTTTGCCTACAGCTTACTGTTTCCCACTATAGAATGCCTGTTACCCCTAGATATAAATGGGCATGTGACTCTCTTCCCTTCCAGTTATAGTGCAGCACTGGCTGCTTGAGGGGCCAATTACTGATCTCAAGCATTGTTATTGGGGGACGGGGAGACTTCTTAACCCTGTGTTAAGCTGACCAAGCTGACATGGTTTTTACAGAGGGCATTTTCTTGGTATCCTGGTGGGCGATGAAGTGTATCAGCAGAAGAGGGGGTGGGTTAACTAACAAACCTGATACTATGCCCTGAATGGACAAGTACAGGTTCTCCTTAAGCCCTGATTGACACCTATGCATTTTTAGTGCTTTTTGCATTTTGCAGATTTGCACTACTGAACGTGTTCCTTAGGAAACCATGTTAAATGGACTGTAGTGCAAATCTGCAAAATGCAAAAAGCACTAAAAATGCAGAGGTGTGAATCAGGCCTAATGTGCTTTTTTGAGCTTCTGGTAACAAGTCTTCTTTAAAGGTAGTGATACCTTTTCTAAGGCCGGATTCACACCTATGCATTTTTTGCGCTTTTTGCATTTTGCAGATTTGTACTGCAGAACGAGATCCACAGGAAACCATGTTAAATGGACTGTAGTGCAAATCTGCAAAATGCAAAAAGCACTAAAAATGCATAGGTGTGAATCCAGCCTAATACCAACACAGATAAACTTTTTTAGCCTATAGGCGAAACTTATTTTGTTTTCTTTGCTTGTGTTTTCTTTTGACCTTTTTCCTGATCGAGCTCAATCGCCCCAAATCCCTAGCCAATACTGTGTAACCATCAAAAGAAGCATTATAAAACCAAAAGAGAAAAGAAAAAAATCAATGGTTTACTAGGCAATTCTGTCTTCAACAACAAACACTTGATGTGTAAGCGGGAGTTCACGCTGATTTAACTGTCACTTATCTCTCCCACCATGGAAAATAAGACCTGTCACATTTAAGCTCCACAGTGGGTGGCTTGTTGTCACTCTCCACACACAAGAAACTCTGGCTACTTCTTACATTGCTTCCATCAGAATTCTCTGGCTCTCTTGGAAAATTACATCAATGTTCCACTGCTGTTCAAAAGCTCTTCTTTTACTGCAATAATCAAAAGGAAAAAAAAGAGAACTAGATATAAGGGTGTGTAGATATGTTATCAGGGTTGCCCAGCTGTATATCTGGCTCTTCAGCTGTATTTATTGTCCGGTGGGAGACAACTTTATCATTAACATTACATGCATAATTGTAATCTTTTAATGGTACACATAGACTGCTAGGCTTTATGGGGATTAATATTTTGAGTGGGAAAATCTAGTAGAGTATCACAATTTGATTTTATGTTTGAAAACTCCTTATTGGTCATTATAACCTCTGTTTTCCTTCTTTTGACATGAGAGAAATATAGGGATGCATTTCCTAATTCCTTCTGAATCTTTGGCCCACATAAAATGGATAATCATAAACACATAGGAAAAATTCTAAATTTTTTTTTTGCAAACTAAGAAATGTCCACTTCCCTATGTCCCAACTCCTCAAAACTGTATTGTTCCTTGCAAACAGAGAAGACACATCACTTCCAGAGTTTTCTGATGCGTTTTGCCCCTTCTAAAGCAGCTTATTCATAGACCTCAGTAGGGTTCCTCTGTTGCTCAAAATTTAATGTCATGTTCCCAGGTAACAAGGGGCTTTTTTGGCACAAGAAAAGGTCAAGTATAAAAATGAGCTTTCCTAACACTCGGGGGGCATGTGTGCCCTAATTTCTCCTTCCCTTGGACTCCAATGCGTATTGCCCAAATTTCACCAAAATGTCTTGACTTTTTTTTCTGTAATTTTGGTAAAGTGAAAATGTCCAATTTTGGTTATGCCCAGTAATAATCATGATAAAATTAGTTCTTGTATAACCGATGCTCTTATTTTTTCTTATCATTGCATCAAGTTCATTCACGTATTTGGCTCACTGGAATGGTTTATCCATTTTCCCCATGGAAATGATTGCCTGTTATCCACAGTAGGGTTCCTCTGTTCCTCAAAATCTAATGTTATGTTCCTCGGGAACAAGGGGCTTTTTTTGGCACAAGAAAAGGCCAAGTATGAAAATTAGCTTTCCTGACTCTCGGGAGCCTTTTAGAGCCCATTGTGACTTAATTTCTCCTTACCTTTGACTCCAATGCATATTGCTCAAATTTCACCAAAATGTCTTGACTTTTTTTCTGTAATTTTGGTAAAGTGAAAAAGTGCAATTTTGCTCATCCCTAGTAATAATCATTATAAAATTAGTTCTTGGATAATCGATGGTCTTATTTTTTCTTAGCATTGCATCAAGTTCATTCATGTACTTGGCTCACTGGCACAGTTTATCCATTTTCCCCATGGAAATGATTGCCTATTCTACTCTGGCAAGGATAATCATTTATACATTGTCCGTTAGGGACACTTACCTTGTAGAGATGATGGGCACATCCAATTTGACAAAACTGGGTGTTCCAAATGCGTGAGAGAGTTGCATTTAGACTATAAGAGGGAAATCCTGTTATTGTTCTGGGCGCATGGGGTTTACAAGAATCCTATCCATAAGCTTAATACACTTCAATAGTGCAAACAACAATAAGTTAACCTTTCCTTCCAGACTGGACTGTATGAATAACATCATTGAATTGGTTCATGGAGGTTAAAGCACACTCCCAAGTCCTAATTTCCTTTAATTAGTCAGTGTTGCTATTTGGGGACATTAGACCCAGAGTACCCAAACTAGTGTACTGTGGGGGTTTTCTTATCTGTACTGCTTTCAGTTCTGCAGCTGTTGAACTCGTGCTGCCTATGAGGGCTGCATTTTTATCCTCCGTTGTCCTCCTTACCCAATAATCTTAAACAGGTCTTCATTATATGAGATCTTTAAAATGACTTTATGCCTTAGAGGTGCTTGGTTGAATTTCCCTATGTCTGTTTAAAGGTTTAACATATTAAATAGATGAATGATGCAATATAAATGCAAATGGGGGATTCACAGGTACATACCAGACAGGGGAACAAATGTTTTATAGGCAATTTTAAGACGCGTTTAGCTAATTTTATGTTAGGCGAGTTACTGAAACAGTTTTTACTTGAGCAATATATTTATGTTTCTTACCAGAAATCATAATTAAATATATTCATTGGTTTGACATGAATATGTTTTTTTGGCCCTTCTAGGAGTTTGCACCAAATAGATGAGTGATTTGTTTTTACTGGCAGCATCTTACTTTATTTTATGTATCGTTGCCTGCATACATTTCTGTATGTTTTGCTGTTGGAGTGACAAATTAATGATTTCAGGATAACTGGAAAGTGTGGTAATAAAAATAACACAATCTGATCTTATTTTAGAACCTCCTTTGGTTTAGCAATACGTGGCATGGATCTTTTTATATAAAAACACCAGGACATCCTACGGCCAGCGTGTATTAGGTCAGATTTTTTAAAAATGGCCAACTTTTTAACATAAAGATACAACTCACATGAACACAAGCACTTGTGTTGGCATTTTTCTGTTGAAATAGATGTAAGGACAAAAGAAAGTGACACCACTGCTTGCATTTGAAATCTCAATCTTTAATAGCTGGATCAGCTTATCCTGCAGCTAGGATCTAAGCTGTGTATGATTTTGCCAAGAGACTGCTTGCTATGGGCACAGAGGGCTCCCAGTGGAGGTGAATAACAAGTAGAATAGAGTTGATAGGGCTAAGTAAGGTGTGTGTGTAATATATATTGTGTGTGTGACTCATAGCTGGAGTACCTGGCCTCTCATGACTCCCTTCTGGGGTAAAATACTTCACTTATACTATGATCTAGTGGGAAACAAACTATGCCCTTATTACTTTGCTCTCAATGATGCCTGGGTCCTACAAACAAAATAAAAAGCACCTACTCTGGCATTTTCTCACCTCTGCATGTACTATGATAGCCAGGGCTTGGTGTTCACCAAATGTTCCATCATTTACTGAGTGGGCTTTTTGAAATGGATTCTATTTGCCACTTGGAAAACTTGGTTTCCTGGGAAACATATAAAACTGGCGATTATACCCTCACATGGTCGGTCTGGAATCGCTTCCGACATTCCCATAGGTTTACCTCTTATATCTGATCCGCTTACTGTCCTAAATGTAATCCTCAGTCGGTTGCTCCTGCTTGGATATGCCCTCACATGGTCAGTCTGGAATCGCTTCCGACATTCCCATAGGTTTACCTCTTATATCTGATCCGCTTACTGTCCTAAATGTAATCCTCAGTCGGTTGCTCCTGCTTGGATATACCCTCACATGGTCGGTCTGGAATCGCTTCCGACATTCCCATAGGTTTACCTCTTATATCTGATCCGCTTACTGCCCTAAATGTAATCCTCAGTCGGTTGCTCCTGCTTGGATATGCCATAGTTCTCGGGCCCTTATCTCTCCTTACTCTCTGCCTGTCTTGTTTCTCATGCCTTCTTGCCCCCCCTTTTTTTTTGCTTGGTGCTTCTACCAGGGCTGCTGATAAGACAGTACAGCCAGCCCTCCTGCACTGGGCCCAGGCCCTATCAGTTCAAAAGGGGGGGCCCAGGCACCTGCTGAGGGGGACTGACTGACTGCCTTATTGCAGACACCGATCCTCTTATGTCTCCCACTGCAGCTCTGCCAGATTCTCCTCCTCTCTCTCTCTCTCCAGCTGCATTGCAAGGTGATTGGTTCTAGCGCATGTGCCCCTTCCATCTGCTGTCCACGACCTCCCTGCATGCCCTTTACCGATCTGCACTGCCAGCTTCCCTACTTTCCCTCGGGGGGATGTCACTTACTGGCCCCTTAGTTTCCTGAATGGACAAAGTGAGCGATCAGTACCAATCACTTATGTGTCCATTCATCACTGAAGCATAGTAAACTGTGTTTACCATGCTTAGTTTGTGAATTAGCAGGAAGTCTCAGAGCGCTTCTTATTCATTCATCTGTACAGCTGAGGCTGTAGAGAAAGGGAATGATAAATCTATATCTTCAGTCACTTGTGGCCGTGAGGGGCCCTGTCGGGTAGGGGCTGCATGGGGCCCTGTGATTTCTACCAGCAGCCCTGATTTCTACTTACTTATTGCTTTCTCTGTCTATGTTTCATAAAATAAGGTCAACCTTCAGATTTCCAACAGCTAGGTTGCCACTATTCTATCCTTATTCTGTACATTTTAGTAATAATGGTATAGATACAGGTTCTTCTATACTTATCTTTTGTTATAATATTGATGTCTTTTATATTTTTGGTATAAGTTCGCTTCTGAGATACAACTCTGTAGATGCTTGATAGTATATGTATGGCTTTATTTCATGCCTATTTCAATGCATGTGATGGTCTTGTTCATGGCTCTCTTCCTTTTGGAGAGTACCTATGTATTATATGTTTAAAGGTGTGACCCATTGTCAGTTATATGTCTTTATTACTATTATGATGGTTATATACTGGTATATATATATTTATTGTAAGGGGACAGGTTTATCTGGCAGTGGCAACCGTGCATGAAAGAGGAACAACCAGATACAGTCAAAGCAGCTTTGTCCTGCAGCAAACAAACACAGTTACATAGAAACATAGAAGTGACAACAGAAAAAGACTTAGTAGTCCATTGTCTGCCCGTTTTGTAAATTAAAAAAAAAAAAAAAAATTCTTTAACTTTATTGTCTGAGTATAGATCTGTGTTTGTCCCAAGCATATCTGCTTGGAACAAACATTTACTGTTGTCTGTCTCACTACCTCTGCTGGTAGTTTATTCAAAGCATCAACTACCCTTTCGGTAAAATAATACTTTGTAAAAGTGGTCTCCAAACTGTGGCCCAGGGGCCAGATGTGGCCCGTGCTTGCTTTTATCAGGCACTTGGGGCACTATCTCATTCACTGATACCAGCAAAGAGGCATAACCCCCCCCCCCCCCCCCCACTGAAACCAGTGAATGGGCACAATTCCTTCCAATTATACCAACGATGGGGCACAATTTCTCCCAATGACACCAACAGCTAGGCAAAATCACACCAATGATGGGACACAACTCCTTCCACCAACACCAATGAAGGAGCACAATCTCACCCCCCCCCCAACGTCTGAGGGACAGTAAACTGGCCCCCTGTTTGGAGACCCCTGCTGTATAAGATTAGTTTTGAATTTTCCAGCAGTTAGTTTGAGGTCATGTCTCCGTGTTCTTGATTTTGGTTTCATATTGAAAAAAACTGTCCTCCTGAACCTTATTCACCCCCTTGATGTATTTAAAGGTTTCAGTCATGTCTCCCCTTTCCATTCTTTCTTTCAGACTAAACATATTTGGCCCCCTTCACACAATCGGCCTGCTCGGATCCGCCTGACTGTTTTTCAGGCCAATCCGAGCGGGATGCCCATTGACTTGTATGGGCAAGTGGATGTCAGTGAAGATGTGCCCGCTGACACCCGTCGGCCATCTGATCCACAAGATCCACTCAAAACAGAGGGATGGCGAATCCAGCAGATTGGATCAGATGGGATCAGATGAAAACGGACATGCAGTCCGTTTTCATCCGATCTTCCCCATAGAGGACAGTGGGTTTCTGACAGGTCCGTCCCTGAACAGTAAGCAGAGACGGACCTGCCATCCGCCAGCTCAGCGGGGATCAATGGATTGATCTCCCGCTGAGCTAGCAGAGTCCATTGAGTGGATCAGCCACAGCTGACTAATTAGTGAGTTCTGGCTAACAAGTAAAATGTTAAATTGGGTTTGGGTGAGTATATCATGAAGTAAAGGCTGCTCCATCCCTTGTGACTAAATGTAACAAACGCATCTCCCGTGGGACTTTGTGGCAGCCAAAACGTGTTGAAACAACATATTTAAAAGAAAAAAGCTTTCTTTGTACAAAATATTAGTTATAATTGCATCTATGCATTAAAAAGTGTCTGGTCTAAACACTATACAGAGTCATCTGTCTCCCATTAAGGAGGGAGGACCACAAGATGCATTGTACATATGAAAATGTTGATAGCCACTGATTCTTTCCAGTGCGTATCGATTGAAAATAATCTTCCTCAAGGGATATTGGATGGATCAAACATATAGAAAGACCAGGATGCAAAGACAGATAATTGCTGCAGCACACCCCAAGGGGAAACACAGGTCAGGGCAATGTGGCTAATGGCCCCCACTGGCAACTGGCCTGAGCCATACCTTTTTAGGGGAACCCCCTTCACACAGGATCCAACAGTGAATACTATCATTCATTATTTTTGCTTCTCCTACACCTGAATGGTTTTACCCCAGACATTGGCGAGCAGTCATTTTGCGGTGGGCTTGCCTTGTGCATCTGACCTCCACCCTGCGCGTTTCATCATCAGAAGACATCGTCAGTTGTCTTGTTAGTACAGCATTTCTGATTTGGTAAATCTTTGCTTGCAACATTTGGGCAATGCCACCTTAATTTATTTTTCTAAATTCCAAGTCATTTGCGGGGCAAAGGGTCGAGCAGAGGTGCTGGACAGTCTGCTTTTGGATCCAGCACCCAAGGGGGTATACACCAAAAGATTTGCCTGCAGTTGTAAAATAAACCTGAGAACAAAATGATTAAGACTGAGCAATACAGCAACAGTTGCATTACTCTCCTACATTGTAACTGATGTTAAATGCAGAAAGTCCTTACCTGACACCAACCACCTCCCAAACCCATCTTTCACCTTCACTCAGCCCAAGAAGCAGCAGCTTCTCTAAGTGGATGTTTTTCTGTGTAGGAGTTCTCATTTATTTCACGCCTGTTGATTTGTTGCTGTAGATGGGGAAAAAAGCTTCTCATATCAGAGGGGGTGTAATGGATGATCAAAAGGCCTGCGAATGCCAGAACAATTCACACATGGCTGCAAAATGGCATTAATTCCAGTACAGTGGATCATTTATTATTCGACCGTGTCAAGTACAATATCCTGTCCATGTCAAGTGCCTGTCCGACTGTGGACTGTGACTCGTCCACATTGGTTGACCGATCTCTACACACAGCCACCAACCAGGTTTCATTGTTTATTCAGTAGGATGATTATAGTAGCAATCAGATTCATCATAGGCTGATGCTCTGCTTTTCTGCAGGTTACCTTGTTTCATTTTTTTATACATCAGCTACTTTGCAAATTGGTGATAACCGCTGTGATTGGAAATTAACTGGCTTTGGTTGCATTTGTTTGCTTTTTTTGTTTGGGTTGAATGGATTGTGGTTTGGCCTGCGGCTATATGATGAGCTGAACTAGCTGGCTGTAGTTTCATTTTTGTGAAGATTTTTTTTTTTATTTGCTTGCAATGGGTAATAAACATCCTGGCATGCCGACAAGCACCTGATCTGTAAAAATAGAAAAGTCAAGGGTAGGAGGAGATGTACACTGAAAATAAATTCTTACCACTGGTCGCTAGATACTGATAAATGACATGTCAGGAGCACAAGCGTGAAATGAGGATACGCTACTGATCACTTTTTTTCATGATCTACTGGCAAAAGCTGCTTTACCACCTTCCATAATGAGATTTGCCAGCCTGAAAGCACACGATAAATAGGAAGCACTGTCTTTGCGTTTGATGCTGTATTTATATTATTTGCCAGTGTGGAATTTAGTTTCATGGAACAGCTTACAAAGACCTAAAGCTTCAACCTCTGTATTTTATGCAGTAGCTGTGATGTATATATCCCATAACTGGTACAGATAGAGATGGCAGAGTAGGGCTTGGTAAAATGATACTCCTTCCAACCCTTGTTTTTTTTTCATTTTGGATATGGCTGGGAAATGGGATAATAGTGGGAAATGGTTGGATCTTTGGTCAGGTTTTTTTTTGGTATGCTTCCCTCTGTTGGGGAAATCCTTTCACTTCCTGTCCAAATGACACCCAGGGCTCAACTGCAAGCTATACAGTAGCTCCTGTTTCACCCTCTGGAGTGCATTCTCCATATATTTCTTTATTTATTTATTACAAATACTTCTATTGTGCCGCCAATTTATGCAGTATTTTACATATATGTTGTACATTCACATCAGTCCCTGCCCTCAGTGAGCTTACAAACCAAGGTACCTAACTCATATTCGTACTTACTAGGGGTCGACCGAAATAGTTTATTCAGGGCTGATACCGATTTTTCGGCTGCCTTTCATATCAGGTGCCGATATTCTGTAGATTTAAACTTTTTATTTTTACACTGTGCTTTTAAATTTTTTTTATCACTTTTATTGCTGTCACAAGGAATGTAAATATCCCTTGTGACAGTAATAGGCAGTGACAGGTACTCTTTATGGAGGGATCTGGGGCCTATAAGACCCCAAACCCCTCCTCTGCACTTGAAAGTATTCAAAACGTCAAGAACGGCATTTTTGAATACTTTCTATTTTCTAAAACTGGTGCCTTTAGGATACCAGTAGTGTTGAGCAAACCCGGACTGTAACGTTCGGGTCCGTACCGAACTTTCGGGTGTCCGTGGCACGGACCCGGACCCGGACATTTCAAAAATCGTTCGGGTTCGGTCTTGGGCTTGCTAAAAACTTTACAGGCCCAGGCCCAGGCACGGTGCCTGTGGGCTTTCAAGCCATGCCTGGGCTTGCAATGTCAGGCCCAAACGAGTTGTGATGACCATAGGATTTCCGTGGTCAAAATCTTTTATCTTTCATAAGTTTTTACGGCAAGAACTGCAAAACTTATGAAAGTTCACGTCTCCTCCCCAAACCCCAGAATATCCGGGGTCTAGGGAGGTATTTCTCATGGACAGTGACGGATAATGACAGTGTTCCCTATAAATGTAAGGAACACTGTCGTTATTTTCACTATTTTTTTTAAATTTTCGTGTCACATTTTTATTTTTCAAATTTAGATGTCTTATAGCCGTGGACTATACTTT
>BLSH010457321.1:446094-459670 GCA_018402905.1 Glandirana rugosa | reverse complement strand
AATGGTCACCCCCCCCCCCCCCCCGCACAGCCTTTCACTGGGAAGATCAGTGTGCTGCTGTTTCTCTACCTCCACCTCTTTCAGCCCTTAATGCACAAAAAAGAGATTATGTGATCACTTATAGAAAAATAAATAAAAGGTATTTATGGTGATATATACAGGGTGGGCCATTTATATGGATACACCTTAATAAAATGGGAATGGTTGGTGATATTAACTTCCTGTTTGTGGCACATTAGTATATGTGAGGGGGAAAACTTTTCAAGATGGGTGGTGACCATGGCGGCCATTTTGAAGATGTGCAGCACCTGAAACTACGGATACTGGAAGCCTGTGCTAGCATTTCTCCTGCGGTGTTGCTATTAGTGTGTGAAGAGTGGGAGAAGAGGGTTGCATTGACAATCCAACACAATGGGCAGCACATTGAACACATTTTATAAGTGATCAGAAACTTGTAAATAACTCATGAAAGAATAAAGTTACGTTAAAACCTAGCACACCATTGTTTTTCTTGTGAAATTCCCAATAAGTTTGATGTGTCACATGACCCTCTTCCTATTGAAAAAACAAAAGTTGGATTCAAAATGGCCGACTTCAAAATGGCCGCCATGGTCACCACCCATCTTGAAAAGTTTCCCCCTCACATATACTAATGTGCCACAAACAGGAAGTTAATATCACCAACCATTCTCGTTTTATTCAGGTGTATCCATATAAATGGCCCACCCTGTATATATAAATATATATATATATATATATAGTGTGGCGTTGTGAAAGGTGAGGTGATCGATGGACGTTATGTTTCACCTTGAATGTGTTCACTTGCAGGAATCTAAGGTGGAATCCGGTCTGGGTTTTACCACCCATTTTGGCAGGGTGGGTTCCGGACCGGATTTTGAAGTCCACTTGTGTCCATCAACAGGTGGTATAAAGGAAGCAGGTCTGGATCAGATAATTGCTCTGACCTGGGACTCAGGAGCCATCAAGCCTGAGAGAGCTGATGAAATGAACTTTGCTTTGTGACTGAAACAAAAGGTTTGCATTATCTTTGTTTTGTGGGTGACTGGGAGAAGCCCTTCACCTCTGAGTTAGGAAACTGGAAATGTTTAGTTAGTGCCTGGATGGCAAGGATTTATATTCTGTTTTTTTTTTTTATTTGATTTACCTGCAACCTTTTAAATAAACCTGGCTACAAGTCAGATGTTAAAGAAAACCTGCCGTTTGAACTACCTTTTTCTCAGGGAAGGTGATCCCCATTGAGCTAATCTCTCACAATATATATATATACACAAATGTTTTGCCTTTCATTTCTATTTTAAAATGAATGGGTTGTTTTACAAGAAAAGGGATCACATATACTTTAATATTACATCTCCACCTACCTGCCATGGCATAGCAATTATGAAGCCTCATTTCCCCTGTTGGACTTCTAGTTTTACATTAGGGCTTGTTGACGCTAGAAGAGCTGGGCTTCATTGCTCAACCCAGCCAAAATGCAAGAGCATGAAAAACATCAATGGTTTTAATAGTGCCTATTCTTACCAACTTTGGGTGTTATTATTTTATACAGCATTTATATAGTGCCAGCAGTTTGCGCAGCGCTTTACAACAATAGGGCTGACAGTACAGTTACAATACTATTCAATACAGGAGGAATCAGGGGGCCCTGCTCATTAGAGCTTACAATCTATGAGGGAGGGTCAAGTGATACAAAAGGTAATAACTGTGGGGGGTGAGCTGATGAAGAAAATGAAAGTACAGTTGTTAGGTGAAGGCAGGATAGGTTTCTCTGAAGAGAAAAGTTGTCAGAGATTGCTTAAAAGTGAATAGTTGGAGAGAGTCGGACAGATTGGGGTAGAGAATTCCAAAGGATGGGAGAGGCTTGGGAGAAGTCGTGGAGGTGAGTATGGGAGGAGGTGACGAGGGAGCTAGAGAGCAGGAGGTCTTGGGAGGAACGAACAGGACAATTTTTTTGGTATTTAGAGACTATGTAGCTGGGGCAGAGTTGTGGGTGATACAATAGTGGGGTACCGCGCAGTCAGCACAAAAACAATAAAGTGCTTGTATAATGCTAATAAACCATAAAAATAAAATGTGCAAAAACACTCAAATGTAAAGAAATGATATGAGTGATAGATATAATGTCACAGTGCTGGACAAAAATAAATGAATAAAGTGCCACAGTGCAACAAATAACAATGTGCAATATAACCTATTAAGACCTCACTCCCAGTGAGGAATGAAGATATAAATGAAATACAATAATACAAAAAAAGGAAAAATGTTTGAAAAAAAGTTCAGCTTCTTTTCACCAAGTGGCGTAGTGCTTCAATAAGTGCTCAAGTGCATTCACAAAGTGCTATAAACAATGCTGTTGTGAAAGAACAGTTCCAATTACTTCCAACAAGTGATATAATGTATCAAACATTCGTGTTGAGAGGAAGTCCACAAACGTGCCTTAAATTGTGCTGTAGGAGTCGATCTGGTGAGCAGCTCTGTGCACCACCAGACAGGCTCCTGTGCCAGTGTTCTCCACACCTGTGCTGACAGAACTCTCACCTTAATCAGGTATTTAATGCGCCTTATAATGGAAATCCCAGAACTGACAGCAACAGATGTTCCCCTTTTACTCGTGTCCTCCAATCTCCTCCTCCTACTCTTGTCAGGTCACTCCTTTAACTGCCTAAAGCAGGTATCTGTGTCTGCGATGAGAGTTGTGGGGGGTTTTGTAAGTATTTTAAATTTAATTAATTGGGAGAGTGATAGCTAATGGAGGGATTGGCAGAGATGGGTAGCAGACACTGAGTGGTTTGTAAGGTGGATGAGTCTGGCAGAGGCATTCATGATGGACTAAAGGGGGAATAACCTATTTAAAGGTAGGCCAATAAGGAGGGAGTTGCAGTAGTCGAGGCGAGAGATAAGCAGGGAGTGAATCAGGAGCTTTTTGGTTTCATTGGTTAGAAGGGACATATTTTGGAGATGCTGCAAAGGATGAGGCGGCAAGCTTTGGAAAGTGAATGGATGTGGAGATGAAAGGAGAGTTGAGAGTCCAGGATAGCACCTAGCACCCTGGCATGCAGAGATGGGTGGATGGTTGTGCCATTGCTCTTGTCATTGGAAGAGGCACGGGGGGGGGGGGGGTATTATGAGTTTTGGACGGGTTGAGTTTGAGGAAGTGGTGTGACATCCAGATATGTCTGTTAGTAAATTAGTGAGGGGACTGATGAAGTGAGCTGAGGGGTGGAGAGATAGATTTGGGTGTTAGTGTAGAAATGATATTGAAAGCCATGGGAGGCTAATGAAAATAGGAGAGGTCCAAGAACAGAACCCCGACGGAGAAAGGAAGAGGAGCGGAGGAAGTAGAATTGTAAGTGACACTAAAGGTGCGGTGGGATAGGTAGGATGAGAGCCAACGAAGAGCACAGTCATGGAGACCAAAGGAGTAAAATTTTTTGAGGAGGAGGGGGTGGTTATCCGTATCAAAGGCAGCCGAAAGGTCCAGAAGTAGAAGTAAAGAATAGTGTCTATTGGTTTTTGCTGTTAGTACAGTAAGTCATTTGTGAGTTTAAAAAAACTGTTTCTGTGGAATATTGAGGTGAAATCCAGACTGAAGGGGATCAAGAAGGTAATTCTTAATGAGGTGGTTGGTCAGTTTGGTTGTAGACCAGATGTTCAAGGAGTTCGGAGGGAAAAGGGAGCAAGGAGATAGGGCGTAGAGAGTTGAGGAAGATGCCAGAAGAGAGGGAGAGATTGGAGATGTGAGTTAGGGAGTATAGGATAGAGTCATAATTTTGACCATAGTATTGGAGAGGGAACAGGGTGCAGGAGGCAGGTGGTTAGGTGGGAGTTACAAATAATTTAGCAACCTTGTCTATAGTAGCAGGGTAGAATAAGGGGAGGGTTAGTTTCTCCGCTTTGCCACGGCTCTTCTATGTCCCCTCACAGATCCCAACTAGCAAAACACAAACTGAGAGCTGACTTATCTGGAGGCAGCCCTTTCCGCAACTGCAATATACAAGAAGCCCAGACATCATCCAAGGCAGCTAAAGACTTCCAGTGTGTGTACCAAGTAAAAAAAAAAAAAAAAATGGCAGCTGCTCTGATCAATCTGAAATTGGAAAAAATGAAAAAGGGCACATGGGCAGGGCAGTATGCAAAACAATACAATGTTACCTGGTTCACTTTTAAATAAGCTGGCCAAAATAAACTAACTAAACAGATTTACGTACTCGGTCATTGCTTATGCAATATGCATATGTTTTTTAATGTTTTCTAATGTGCACAAGCCCTAGAAAGAACACTGCCGAATAATGTTAGAACAGTTTCTGCTTTGGAAATAATCACTATATAACCAGCCATATTTATTTTAGGTACTTGTATAGCACCATCAATTTATGCAGCGCTTTATATATACATTGTACATTCACATCAGTCCCTACTCTCAAGGAGCTTACAGTCTAAGGTCCCTAACTCATATGCATACATACTAGGGGCAATTTTTAGACAGGATCTAATTAACCTACCAGCATGTCTTTGGAGTGTGGGAGGAAACTGAAGTACCCAGAGGAAACCCACGCAGGCACAGGGAGAACATGCAAACTCCAGGCAGACAGTGTCGTGGTCAGGATTCGAACCAGTGACCCTTTTGCTGCTAGGTGAAATTGCTACCCACTACACCTTTGTGCTGCCCTAGGCATCTACTTCTTTTTCTCTTGTAATATACACACATGTATGTACAGAGCACATCTAAAAATTCCCCTGTTGATTTAAATGGGTTTTTTTTTGGGATAGACACTCACAATAGAATATTCTTGATCAGAACTATGTTTCTTGGTGCAATGTTCTTACATCAGGTCACACATCATGATCTGCCCTAAAACGTTTGTAAGAGATAGCTTGCAGCAAGCTCAAGTAGGATTTATTATGCAAAGCTTTAACTACAGAAAATAGAAATCAGATTAATTCTGAACAAAATAAACTGCAAAATAAGGAGGGTAGTTAAGTAGAAATATTTTACAGCCAATCAGCAAAATGCATTAGGAAACGGTTGCTAAATATATGAAATGATTATAGACCCATATGTCATGGACAGTGCTGAAACACTACATCATTGTGTAATTCTTGTACTGCTGCCAATACTAAACTATTTACGGGACTTCATGAGGACAGCTGTGTATCAACCACTTATTCACGCAAAATAGGATCATTGAATGCTTTAATATGCAAATTGGTGCAAAAGTAGCTGTGAACCCTATTATTTTAAATGACGGTTGTTTATTCTACAGCACAGTTACTTAGGGAGTAACTATGAGGGTGCAAAGAGTGCAGCTGTCCCTCAAGCCCATGAGGTCAGGGGGTTTAGTGTAATTGCTACTGCCACATTTTACCAGCTGTGCGCTAACATTACATTGTATACAGAATAAATGAGCATTTATTCTTAATTCACAAGCGTTTTATGTTCAGTAATCTGCTTGCCTCTAGAAAAAAAAATGTATGCTGCACAGGATTTATTGGATGAGCAGCCTGAGTGATATATGATGATCCAGAATATCTTATAGCACCCCTTGTAAAACCTTAGAAGAAACAACCCTTGTTTAAAATAGCACAGCTTTTCTTAAAGTGGTACTAAACCTAAAACCAAAAATGTAATCTATTGCAGCTTACCAATGCCATGATGTGGCGGCTGCATCAGTTTTCTTTTTTTTTAAGGCTCCTTTTCCTCCTCACCTCTAACACAACTTCTGTATTAGAGTGCCCCATCTGGATGAAGGAGCACAGGGGCAACTTTGGACAGCAGCATTGTTAATCTGGGAAGGAGAATATTAGATGTACTAGCAGATTTAGATACACTAACAAATTGAAGCCAAACTCCAGCTCACACTCCAGTCACGCAAGCAGTTACAGCAACAGTTTTTTTTCATGTGGGATAAAGGCTACATAAAAAAAGATGATCATTATAAGGGGAGGTTTGTGGGATTATAACAGTGCCAAAGAAAACATGATTTGAAAATAAAACTTAACAAATTTTATTGGTACATAATTCAAAAGTATGTATACACAAGATTAAAACCAATACATATATTTGTTGTTGCTGGCATTACATGTACACTGTGATAGTGAGTCATACAGTAGTTCAAACTGTTTCCTACATGTTTCGCCTGTAAAGGCTTCCTCAGGGAATCTGTAGACCACCATAAATAAATTCAAACTGTACAAGGTAAAAAAAAAAATGTGTATATGGGTATGTCAAATACACTGGACAGTTTCATTAGACAAATATTGTTCACATTGTCCAACTCACATTTATTTGTACATGTAATGAGGTAACAACAGATATATGTATTGGTTTTAATCTTGTGTGTATGCTTTTTAATCATGTACCAATAAAATTTGCTATGTTTTATTTTCAAATCATGGCACCGTTATAATCCCACAAACCTCCCCTTCAAAACCTTACCATAATAATGAGGATGAGGTGCCGGATAATTTAGTGCCACCAGACCAATACACCTATCAATCATGATCATTATAAGCACCCCTGTCGGTGGTAAATGGTTTGTCTCAATACTCTTAACTGATACATTTGCAGGAAAGCTTGTTGATCTTTTTAACCACTTGACCTCTGGAAGATTTACCCCTCTTCATGATCAGGCCATTTTTTGCGATACAGAACTTAGTTGCTTTAACTGACAACTGCGCAGTCATGCGATGCTGTACCCAAATAAAATTGATGTTTCTTTTCCCCACAAATAGAGCTTTCTTTTGGTGGTATTTGTTCACCTCTGCGGGTTTTTGTTTTTTTGCGCTATAAACGAAAAAAGGCAGACAATTTTTTAAAAAAAACAATATTTTTTATTTTCTGCTATAAAACACATACTATAAAAATTTAAAAAAAAAAATCTGATTTCTTTGTCAATGTCATTTATGCCACTATGTATTCTGCTGCATATTTTTGATTTAAAAAATCCCAATACGCATATATTGACTGGTTTGGCAAAAGTTATAGCATCTACAAACTATGGGATATTTTTATTCATTTTGACTTTTTCTTTTTACTAGTAATGGCACTGATCAAAGACTTATAGTGAGACTGCAATATTGCGGCAAACATTCTGACACTAACTGACACTTTTTGGGGACCAGTGGCACTAACATAGTGATCTTTTTTTTGTTTACAAACTTTTATTGAAATGTAATCATAGAAGATGAAAAGCAGGTATATTTTTTATACAATATGATAATTATGGTGAAATGACAAAGTGTGTAGAAAAAGGTGGTAGTAAGGCACAAGGAAAATGGTATAGTGAATATATTTAAAAAATTATATATAAGGCTTATAAGTATAGACAGATGATTAGCCGTTAAATACCGAAATTAACTATTGTCCCATAGAGACCATTTTTCATCAAATAGGTACATGTTGTCTTGAATTGAGTGATACAAACTAATATAGTGATCAATGCTAAAAAAGTATGCACTGTCACTGTACTAATGACACTGGCTGGGAAGGTGTTAACATCAGGGGCGAGCAAAGGGTAACTGTGTGCCTAGCTAGTGTTTATGTGTACCGCGGGAGGTGCTTTCACTAGGGGAAGGCGTGGATTCATGTCCCTGCTTTGCAGGAACACAGGATCCATGCCTTCCCTACTGACAGAACAGCGTTCTGCCTCTGTACCGAAGGATTGCCCGGTGCCGACCTACATTGAGTCCGCAGTACCCGCTGATCAGCTACCGCTGTGTATAATAACAGTGGGAGCAAGCTGCCAGTGGTGCGCATTTGCGCCCGATACTCAGAAGAGCCAGGTCACATATACAGTATCTCACAAAAGTGAGTACACCCCTCACATTTTTGTAAATATTTTATTATAACTTTTCATGTGACAACACTGAAGAAATGACACTTTGCTACATTGTAAAGTAGTGAGTGCACAGCTTGTATAACAGTGTAAATTTGCTGTCCCCTCAAAATAACTCAACACACAGCCATTAATGTCTAAACCGCTGGCAACAAAAGTGAGTACACCCCTAAGTAAAAATGTCCAAATTGGGTCAAATTAGCCATTTTCCCTCCCGGTGTCATGTGACTCGTTAGTGTTACAAGGTCTCAGGTGTGAATGGGGAGCAGGTGTGTTAAATTTGGTGTTATCGCTCTCACTTTCTCATACTGGTCACTGGAAGTTCAACATGGCACCTGATGGCACAGAACTCTCCAAGGATCTGAAAAAAAGAATTGTTTCTCTACATAAAGATGGCCTAGGCTATAAGAAGATTTCCAAGACCCTGAAACTGAGCTGCAGCACGGTGGCCAAGACCATACAGTGGTTTAACAGGACAGGTTCCACTCAGAACAGGACTCGCCATGGTTGACCAAAGAAGTTGAGTGCACGTGCTCAGCGTCATATCCGGAGGTTGTCTTTGGGAAATAGACGTATGAGTGCTGCCAGCATTGCTGCAGAGTTTGAAGGGGTGGGGGGTCAACTTGTCAGTGATCAGACCATATGCTGCACACTGCATAAAATTGGTCTACATGGCTGTCGTCCCAGAAGGAAGCCTCTTCTAAAAATGATGCACAAGAAAGCCCGCAAGCAGTTTGCTGAAGACAAGCAGACTAAGGACATGGATTACTGGAACCATGTCCTGTGGTCTGATGAGACCAAGATAAACTTCTTTAGTTCAGATGGTGTCAAGCGTGTGTGACGGAAACCAGGTGAAGAGTACAAAGACAAGTGCGCCTTGACTACAGTCAAGCATGGTGGTGGTAGTGTCATGGTCTGGGGCTGCATGAGTGCTGCCAGCACTGGGGAGCTACAGTTCATTGAGGGAACCATGAATGCCAACATGTACTGTGACATACTGAAGCAGAGCATGATCACCTCCCTTCGGAGACTGGGCCGCAGGGCAGTATTCCAACAAATAATGGTAGCCACACAAAATATTGACACTTTGGGCCCAATTTGGACATTTTCACTTAGGGGCGTACTCACTTTTGTTGCCAGCGGTTTAGACATTAATGGCTGTGTGTTGAGTTATTTTGAGGGGACAACAAATTTACACTGTTATACAAGATGTACGCTCACTACTTTACATTGTAGCAAAGTGTCATTTCTTCAGTGTTGTCACATGAAAAGATAGAATAAAATATTTACAAAAATGTGAGGGGTGTACTCACTTTTGTGAGATACTGTATATACATAATCTGGCACAGAGGTGCACCCTGTAGCAGTAAAACTGCTATAGGGTGGATCGTAAGGGGTCAATTCCACTTTAAAGTGAAACTGAACTCAATAAAGTGAACACTTGCTATGTTATAGGGTAAACCTTTTGTCCAGGATTCCTCCTAAAAATAGCAGTGCACTTGCTAGGAGAGAGTATATAGGCACTCCTGTGCCTTTAGCCTCATTGCTGTACATTTGGGTGAGTGTGAAATCTAAGGCATTTCTGCCCCTGACTGCTGGTCTCAGGAGATTTGGAGTGATATTTGCCGGCGTCACAATTGTGTTGCACATTGCTCTCCTTGCTGGAAGCTCTGACATAAGGAATAAAACTCCTGCCTATACTAAGATGGTTGCCTCCACACAGAGACCCAATGCATATCAAGGAATGTTAATTCAGTAAAGGTGAATGAACAGCTGTAGGTAGACCACAATACTGGTGACTAGTCATTTGTCCTCTGCCTGCCTTTCTTGGACACAGCTTCCAAAGTTCAGTTCCTGAGTTCAGCGGTAGTAAACTCTGAGGCTGGGTTCACACCGGTGCAAATTGGATGTGGGTTTCCCTGCATCAAATTCCCATAGCAGGAGATTGTGATGGGCTCCCTATGGAGCCGGTTCACACATCTCCGCAGTGGCTCCGTTGTGAAATGCACAGGAACCCTGTGCATCTTTTGGTCCATTTCAGGTCCGCATTCAGCTCAAAGTTCGGGCTGAAATCAGACCTGAAACAGTAAATGGAGATGCATGTGAGCCGCTGCGTTCTCCAGTGTGAACCCAGCCTTAAACTAAAAAAATAAAAACATAATGTGCTAGTATGAGTCGCATACTAGCACATTATGAAAGACTTACCTTGACACAAAGTCCTCCAGCGGCATGCAGTCAAAGCTACAGAGGCTTCCATCTTCGCCTGGTCTTTCTTCTGGGTTAGCAGGCTGTGGCCACTTTAATGGCTGAGCTGTGGTGACGTAATTCCAGCGCATGCAGGAGCCACGATCATGGCACAGAGCTCTGAAGGAACGGCATGGGTATACCTTTTTTTCAGAGCGCATGTGCCAGTGACATCACCGGCTGCCATCCAAGCAAATATCTCCTAAACAGTTAATGTTTAGGAGATTTTCATGTAACCTACAAATCAGCTTTATTATAACCTTACCTGTAGGTTAAAATCAAAATGTGTTTGTCTGATAACACATACATTATATTACTGACAGATTGTTGCTGCCACCAGAGAAAAGCAGTCGGTGGCACAAAACTGCTTCCAGCTGACCAGGTCAGTATGCTTTATGGTGGCTGCATTCCTCCTGCTATAAGCTCATGCTCCCTTCAGTGAATTTATAGCAGAACTATCCCCTACACTCTGCTGATTATAAAATTATCTATGATCAGTAGCTGACATATTACTGGGTTTAGTAACACTTCAACTTTACACTTTTAGGCCTCATTTACAGGCCCCCTGGTTGGGGGGTGTAAACCATGTGCTGCAAAGGCAGTGGCTGAGGGTGTACTCATGTAAAAGAGAAATAATAGAATGAATAATAAAAACTGTGTATTGTGTTATTATTTTCTTTGTCACGTTGGAGTTCAGAGATGAGCTATTATTAAAGTGATACTAAAGTCTGATTGTTTTTATTATTATTTAAAAATAACAAACATGTTATACTTACCTGCTCTGTGCGGTGGTTTTGCACAGAGCAGCCCTGATCCCCCTCTTCTCAGGACCCTTTGCCTGCGCTCCTGGTCCCTCCCTCCTGGTGAGCGCCCCCACAGCAAGCAGTTTGTTATGGGGGCACCTGAGCCGAGCCGCTGCTTGGTGTGTCCATTCAGACACGGAGCCGCGGTTCGGCCCCATCACCTCTCTCCTCATTGGCTTACTGGTTTTGATTGACAGCAGCGGGAGCCAATGTCACCCTGCTGAAGTCTCATCCAATGAGGAGGGATAGTCCTGGGCAGCCGAGTCTCTCGTGTAACATCACTGGATCTAGATGGGGCTCAGGTAAGTATTAGGGGGGCTGCTGCACACTGAAGTTTTTTTAACTTAATGCATAGAATGCATGAAGACAAAAACCATTCTGACTTTACAACCACTTTAAATATAAGCTTTCAAGCTATCAGCAAATTTGGTAATGTGTCTCCTTCCCAATTGGCCTTATTCCCTTTGTTAAAAAGCTCTTTTTTTTTACAAATGTCCCTTAGGAATTGTGCAAACTTGTATAGAAAGTTGTCACAGTAGCAGCAGATAAATTTGGGAGTCAGTGGCAGCCTTTTATTTTACAAACACACAGCCATGCGTAATGGACTGCCAGAATCAAAAACTGCCGAAATAAAAATGAAAGCATCTGCCGCTTTCCTATATTTGCACGGCTTTGAACTTTTACATTGTATGAGCGCATGCATTTCAGATAGCTGAAAATGACAGATAAAATAATTAATAAGGGATTGATGTGATTGTGATGACAGGTGAAATATGCCGGAGTACAAGTGCCTCTGTTTGCATCCTGACGTTACTTGTGCCAGACGGAGGCATAAACTGTTGGCAGAGCCCCCTATTTACTGGGAGACATCCAAGAATGCAGCAGATTCCAGCCTTCCATACATGCTTGTCTGGTTTATGATGAGCAGCACCCAATGTGTATTTGGTCTACAGAGAATAGGCACATTGTACAGAAATTTCTTATCCTATATTATTTTTTGTTGGATACAAAGAGTGTTCTGAGAGATGATGGCACTTATATAGCCCAATCAGTGCTTCAGCTGGACAGGCAGGCAGAGCTGCAGTGCTGGAAGAGGCTGACAACAGCTGCGCAGAATATTACAGCACATCACGCCTTCATCCTCTGTGGTTATTTCTCATTTGTTCATGGGTAACTACCCTGATAAGCTGGCACGTGTTTTCTGTGTGCAGTTTTCCTATCTATAACTTGCCTATGGGAATTCTGGAAGCATTCCTGCCATCCACCCATAAATTTACTTGGAAACCACAAATAGGACTTACTTTAGGTGCCTGGATGGAAAACTAATGCAGCCACCACATCTAATGATTGGTGAGCTGCAATGTTACCTTTCTGGTTTTGGGTTTAATACAATTTCCCTTTGGTTACCATAACTGAAACATTACCCATAGAAGATAATTGGGAGTATTTCTGTAAGATGATATAACACCTTAGAGGCGTAACTAGAACCTTCAGGGCCCTGGTGCAAGAAATTATGAAGGGCCCCCTGACCCCTGGCCTGGGCCCTTCCCTCTTCTCGCTGATCCTGGGGCCCTTTACTCCTATCGCGGGTCCCTTTATTACAGTACTGCAGCGGGCCCCCTTTCTGCTCAAGATAATATCTATTAAACCGCGCTCTTAAACTTGCCCACTAGGTGGGGTACTAACACTTTGCATGTATAAAGTGATTAAAGTGCATAAATCAATATATCACAAAATAACTGTATAAACAAAATAGGTGCATAAATAGAACTGGCCCCTAGAGGTCAGTGTGATTCCAATCTTATGTCATAAAAAAGGTGTCCACTGTAATCTTAATGACATATACAATCTCCCAAATTAAGTGAATCAACTGAAGTCCAGCTCAAATGTGCAAAATAGCGAATAACAGATGTAGGATGAGCAGTCGCTAGTAAGTTGCCATATATGCAATATAACAGATTATAAATTAATGTGACAAGAGATAAATGTGTGAGTCAACAAAGTCCAACTCAAAGGTGCAGATAGTAAATGGTGTCAGATGCAGGGTGAACAGTCTCCAATAGATTTTCAGAACGGCATCACTCCGAATCTCAGATAAGGTGCTTGTGCAAACCTCCACCAGCGAAATCAAAAGAAATGCCTACTTACCAGATCTCTGTGAGATCAGAAGCGCTTAGGTAAGTAGGGAGTTCCACAGTCCTGCAGTGCGGATTCCGATCGGCTCATGCAAAGATCAAGGAGGCTTGCATCGCGAAGTACATCAAGGTATTTATTTAAAAGTTTAAAATATAACAGGCAGATTCAAAATGCAGGGGACGCGCCAAGCGCTCCACCTGCGTTCCAGACGAGCGGAAGTGACGTTCGGTGTCACGTTGCCCAACGGCGTTTCGTCACATAAACTGACGACATCAGGGGTCACCTTTCTGCTATCTTCGGGCCTTCCCATGGTGGTGAAATGTCAGGGCCCAGTCACAATTGCTACCTTTGCAATCCTTATAGTTTCCTCACTGGTGTCAGTAGTTTTTAATTTTTATTTAAATTGTATTATTTTTTACCATTTCATTTTATCTCTTTTACAATTTTTTACAATTTGTTCTGTTGGGGGGCTTTGATGAGATATCAGGGGTCTAAATAAATTTATTTTTAATTTTCGATGACTGTGGTCACTCCTTT
>BLSH010457321.1:412104-445837 GCA_018402905.1 Glandirana rugosa | reverse complement strand
AAATGGCGGCGATCTGCGATTTTTTGCGGTACTGCGATATTTCAGCGGACATGGCGGAACATTTTGACACTTTTTTGGGACCATTGGCATTTATACAGCGATCAGTGCTATAAAAATGCACTGATTACTGTGTAAATGTCATTGGCAGTGAAGGGGTTAACCTGCAGGGGGCGCGCTAAGGGTTAACTATGTTCCCTGGGCGTGTTCTAACTGTATGGGGGATGCCCTAACAGGGGAAGGGAAGTTATCACAGCCTTCACGTAAAGGAAGGCTGTGATCACAGCCCTTCCCCCTCACACAGAGCGGAGGTCCGTGTTTACATACACGGACCTCCGCTCATTCGCTCCGGGGGGGGCATCGCGGGTGGCCGGCAGCAATCGAAGCCGCCGCACCCGCTCCCTGGCCCCCCCTGGACACAGTGAGCGCGCGGGCGCGCCTCCGGCGGCGCGCACGCGCTCACTATACACGTTCCCGCAGCCGCCGTCGTATGACGGCGATTTGCGGGAACGAGTCACTTTGTCGCCGTCAATCGCCGATCGGCGGTCGGCAAGTGGTTAATGTGACAAGAGATAAATGTGTGAGTCAACAAAGTCCAACTCAAAGGTGCAGATAGTAAATGGTGTCAGATGCAGGGTGAACAGTCTCCAATAGATTTTCAGAACGGCATCACTCCGAATCTCAGATAAGGTGCTTGTGCAAACCTCCACCAGCGAAATCAAAAGAAATGCCTACTTACCAGATCTCTGTGAGATCAGAAGCGCTTAGGTAAGTAGGGAGTTCCACAGTCCTGCAGTGCGGATTCCGATCGGCTCATGCAAAGATCAAGGAGGCTTGCATCGCGAAGTACATCAAGGTATTTATTTAAAAGTTTAAAATATAACAGGCAGATTCAAAATGCAGGGGACGCGCCAAGCGCTCCACCTGCGTTCCAGACGAGCGGAAGTGACGTTCGGTGTCACGTTGCCCAACGGCGTTTCGTCACATAAACTGACGACATCAGGGGTCACCTTTCTGCTATCTTCGGGCCTTCCCATGGTGGTGAAATGTCAGGGCCCAGTCACAATTGCTACCTTCGCAATCCTTATAGTTTCCTCACTGGTGTCAGTAGCTTTTAATTTTTATTTAAATTGTATTATTTTTTACCATTTCATTTTATCTCTTTTACAATTTTTTACAATTTGTTCTGTTGGGGGGCTTTGATGAGATATCAGGGGTCTAAACAAACCTCAGCCCTCAATCTCCATCTGTGTAGCCTCAGCTGCACAGAATGAATGGACAGGAATAGCTGTGCACCAAGCCTCCCATTCATTCAGAAACGGAAGTATAGTAAAAACAGTTTTTCTGTTCATTCTGAAAAGGAAGGAGTCGGTAAATGACAAATTTACTGACCCGTTCCCATCTCTCCATCATGACACATCTTCTTCCCCTCTGTGGGGGGGGGACCAGGGAAGCACACAGGGACCCTGGGAACAGCAGAAGAGAAGTAAACTGGATAGAGCAAAATGGAGGAGATTGGTTCCTCTAAATGCCACCCCCGCCATCCCTCCTATTCATGTGTACAAGGGAGGCACATGGGCCCCCTGGACCATGGGGCCCGGTTGCAATTGCAACCCCTATTGTTACGCCCCTGACCTTAGGCAATATTGCAGTGGCTAGCTTCTCTGCCTATCAGCTCACTGGGCAGCACATGTCTGGGAACTCTTGGTTTAGGGTGCATGCTGAGGCTTACATATCTCAAAATAGCAACTTTCTCCAAAATAATATATGTATATAGTATGCTTGCTTTGTACATTTAAGATTTTTTTCCTGGTATAATTTAAACGAAACTTGTCAAAATGGAAACACAGACTTTCAGTTCTTAACTCTGCTTCTAAAATGAAAATTACCTGGCTGTCATGCTGACCCTTAAGATTCAGAGGATAGATCAGAAACATACTACATTTTCCAAAAGGAAAGCAATGGTAGCACCCATATAGCTCCATATCGGGTTTAGTTTACCTAGCTGCAACTCGCTATCAGGAGCTATGCAGTATTTCATTTTATTACTCTGCTGCCCTCCTATGGATTTATTCTAGTGGTTTAACTCCTTGCAAATATTTTAATCTGACAGAATCAAAATTTTGCAGAGTTTAACAGGTGTAAAAATTAAGATGTAAACTACATATTATCATTTGCTGTATATATATGTCTAATGATTTGAATAACAGGGAAAAAAGTGAATATGATTAAAATAATGTAATGGCACATGCAAATACAAATGTTTTCATGTTGCTGATAAATAGAAATAATTCAGATGTATTTTTCAGTAATTTTCTTATGTATATTTAAAAATCAAACAAAAATCTGAGTGGTTTCTATGTGTAAATCGTTTTTTTTAGTAGCAAGAAAGCTAAATGTATAATTCCCATCACTAAATAAATAATAGGATGCAAAGTCGTTTCAGAGAAGCTAACTGCCACCTGGTCTTCTGTTCACATGTTGATCAATACATAAGTGGTTCTTAGGCTTCATACACACTGGACATTAAAAAAACGTTCTAAAAATGTCTGTAGCTTTGCAGTGAGTTTTTCAGCTTTTATCAGCATTTTGCACTGACGTTTTTGAAAAAACATCCAAAAATGTCGGTGAGCGACATTTTTGCCCGTTTATGAGCGTTTTTGAGCATTTGAGCGTTTTTACAGCTGAAAAACGTATCTCAGAATCCAATCTTCTTGGGTTTTCTTTTACAGATCAAAAATGTCCCAGCCAAAAACAGTGGATAACAGCCTATGTGTGCATGAACACATAGGATAACACGATGAAGAGTTTATTGACTGTAGAAAAAAACATCTGCAACTAAAAACAGCAGCTGTAAAAAAGGGATTTTATTAAAACTTACCGTAAATCCTTTTCTCTGAGTTCACTGACAGACTCAGGCCTTCATAGACAAGTGGGGTTTATGCTCATCCTACTAGGAGTTGACTAGGCAAAAAAGCAAAAGGATAGGCTGGCCCTTCCCAGGGGGCCGTCCTCACTTCAGCATATAATCCCACTGCTGTACATAGCATATCAGTTTGTAACAAGCCGTACAAACTCAACACAGAGGGGTGGGTGCTGCGTCTGTCAGTGAACTCAGAGAAAAAGATTTTATGGTAAGTTTTAATAAAATCCCTTTTTCTCTTAGGTTCGCTGACAAACGTAGCCCTTCATAGACAAGTGGGGATGTCCCAAAGCTGTGTCAGTCAAGAGGGGTGGGCAAGCAACAACTGTACCCAACAGAATCCTCTTAGGAGGCGCCAACCGCGCCTACACCGCCAGTCCAACGGGCGTAGCGGGTAGCCACCCAGTTGCAGACCTTCCTCCCAACTGGGGAGAGGGATGCTGCAGGCCAAGGCCTCTGGACCGGAAAAGAGTCTGGTCACTGGGCGCAAGTGGGGATCATCCACTGGCCGCCCGCACGGAATGGACACGATGCGGCGGACCCCGCCAAGGCTAAGGTTAGCTCGCATCCATCGGCCGTGCTGGGGAAAGTTCAGGATTTCTAAATATCCTCTATGCCCCAGCCGGCTTCTTGATAGCAGTCTTCATCAGATAGCTTGAGAAAAATAAAAAAGCGGTAGCAAAAAAGGTGAACCGCAGGTCCCATAAGGGAGCCAGGTCTAACTCCTTGCACTAGGCAAATAAAACTGATATGCTATGTACAGCAGGGGGATTATATGCTGAAGGGAGGACGGCCCCCTGGGAGGGGCCAGCCTATCCTTTGGCTTTTTTGCCTAGTCAACTCCTAGTAGGATGAGCATAAACCCCACTTGTCTATGAAGGGCTGCGTCTGTCAGTGAACGTAAGAGAAAACGTCCAAAAACATCCTGAGGCCTCATAGTGAACATGGTGTAGAGTTATCCACTTTAAGGTAATCAAAGAGCACCTTTTTTTTTGTTGGTTGAACTGGATGGACTTGTGTCTTTTTTTAACCAGATTAACTATGTAACTATGTTTGTTAACCAGGTAGATTTTCAACAACGAGGAACCCTTGAAATAATTCTCCGGTCTCAGAGAACCCGATGTTGGCATTGGGAAGAATTGCCCCCTTACAGATAGCTAAAAAGATCAATAGTATCTTTGGGAATTTATCTGAGAGGTAGAAATTGACCATTGCTCAAGGAACCCCTAGCAACCTCTGGAGGAACCCTAGTTGAGCAACCCTGCCTTATCTGATGCCAGTTTCAGGCGTAAGATGTGTCAAGCTGCTCTTTGAGTTTTGTCAAGCCGTAACTTGACTCACTATTCCATGGGCCTGTTAGCATTCGTTTGCTGTGTTGCCACCTCTCAGTTGGACTTTGTCTTGTACTGTTTGATTAAGTAAATAGGAATTTTAAGCTACCAGTAAAATCTTTATTTTTGGAGTTCAATACAGAACACAGATCCCTCCTCTGTTCTTTATGATCTCCTTATTGTTTGCTACAAAACGCAGGTTTGCTGGGAGTGGGAGGGGATATACAGCAGATGTAACTGCACCTTTTTTGCCATTCCAATCTAATCACCTTTAGTCTACATTTTAATGGTAATCAAAAACTTTAGGACTATAGTGTCACATGGTAATTTTTACACAGTGAGGTCTATAATCAAGTGGCATTAAGGGGCAGTGATGTTTAATTTTGGGACAGGTTAAAATTGTGAAAAAAGAAGGATTAAAGTAAGAAAATCTGAAAGGTGAACTTACACTGGACCCCTTCCCCATCGCACCTGGTCCCGCTGACCTGGAGTCCGGCAATTGCCCACTCTGACAGATCGTATAGTTGCTTTACCGGTCCGGGGATTTGAAATCCCAGCGGCTTTCTCTCCTCTTCGTCTGCGGTGATAGGACGTAGGACGGGCTACGCGGGTTCTGATTGGTCGGCGTTGCCCATGTGACAGCGCCGACCAATTAGAATGCCTTCTATACGTACCTCTTACAAGGTACATTTAGGAGATTAAGTCAAGGGGATTTCTAAGCCCCAGACCGGTAAAGCGGCTATACGATGTCTCCTAGCAGGTGATCTCTGGGCTCCAGGTCAGCGGGACCACAGGGGATGAGGAGGGGGTCCAGTGTAAGTTCACCTTTTCTGTAAAGGTGAACTTACCCTTTAAAGGATGGTCACGCTAATGTCCAGTCTGTAATAAGTAGTGGGAGAGCGCTATGTATTCATCTAAAATATATAAGTAATACACAAACTCTATATTTTCTTAATTTTTTTTTCTGTTCCCTTGCAGTGTTCATCATGGCTTCCGGTCTTTTGGTGTACCCCTTTGGCCTCAACTCCACTACTGTGAAGAAATACTGTGAGAACTCGAGTATATACTATGCAGGAGACTGTCAGATTGGATGGGGCTACATGCTTGCCATTGTTGGGGTTATGTTATCTGTGTTTTTGCCATTTTTTGCTAAATATGCACCAAAAGAACACATGTCTCCAACCCCAATTCCTACAATTTTATAGTATTTTATTACTACTGGAAAAAAACAGAAAAAAAAAGCAGAAAAAAATCTGTCTAGAGAGGGAAGGACAGAAGGTATTATAGCACTTCTTTACAGCTGTGCAGCTTAAAATATAGGCCACATTGAATATTGCATTGATCGTCTTCCTAAAGCATGATTACAATATGAGCCTTGAATTAAGTTTCGTTACACGACCGTGATTTTCTTAATTTTCCTACTCTTTCCTTTATACTCTATGCTAGTTATTTAAAATATTACTACCTCCTAAATAAACAAATTTTACATTAATTGCAAATTCTGTGTTGGAAGCCAGATTTGTTGTTTTAAAACAATGCCTATGCTATTTTTTTTTAAATGCCCACCCAAAGTTCTATTTGGCTGCCTGGTACAGCTAATACATTGCTATAGGCAAAGTGCAATGCCAGACTGTATCAAGCTTTTCATGATGCTCCATGCCCACCATTATTGGGCGTAGGGAGCTCAGCTCAGGCCCCATCCAGCCCCAAGATTTAGGAGTTGACTGCATCCCCTGTGGTAGTTGTGTTCAATCTGCCTGCAACCCATCCATATTGAAGGCACTGAGAACTAGTACTGTAACATCGCATCAAACTGCAACAACCGTGGAATAGTTGCCCACAGCAACCAATCAGTTTTTCCCATTAAAATAAAGGAATATGGTTGCCACATTTGGTCTAGTTCTGTTTACGACACGTTTTTCTTAATATCTCAGCAATCTGCATAGTTGATCCATAAAAGCCTGCTAAAATGATTCCCTGTTTCTTCCCAGGATGCTGTATGCTTCCTATTCACTCGTGGCATAAACTGTTGTTTGGATTAAAATATGTGAAGGTTACATATTCAGCCTTTAAGAACTCATTTAAAGCTCACATTATAAGATTGGTATTCATGTGAAACCATCACTGCAATTTCTTTCAGTTGTTTTTATATACAGAATATTATTTTGCTTTCTGCTAAAAGATAACTATACTTTCAAAAACATAAGCTTAAAGTGGTTGTAAAGGCAGAAGGGTTTTTTTTATGCAATGCATTCTATGCATTAAGATTAAAAGCCTTCTGTGTGCAGCAGCCCCCCTAATACTTACCTGAGCCCCATCTCATTCCAACGATGTTTCATGAGAGACTCGGCTGTCCAGGACTCTCCCCCCTCATTGGCTGAGACAGCAGCGAAGCGCCATTGGCTCCCACTGCTGTCGATCAAAGTCAGTGAGCCAGTGAGGAGAGAGAGGGGGCGGGGCCGGGGCCAGGGCTCCGTGTCTGAATGGACACACGGAGCTGCAGCTTGGCTCAGGTGCCCCCATAGCAAGCTGCTTGCTGTGGGGGCACTCAACAGGAGGGAGGGGCCAGGAGAGCCGTAGAGGGACCCGAAAAGAGGGGGATCAGGACTGCTCTGTGCAAAACATCTGCGCAGAGCAGGTAAGTATAACATGTTTGTTATTTTTAACAAAAAGAAACAAGACTTTAGTATCAATTTAAGCCCCCCATCCCCATAATATGTATACCGAATTGTACTCAAGATGAGCAGGTCAAGAGGCAATCATGTCGTCCTCAGAGATGGTGGGGCCATGCGGTACTACTTCTTCTCCAAAGGCCCTTATCAAGCATCCATGACCCTGCAGGCATGCAAGTAGATAGCTTTTCAATTAGGGCCTATGGAAAAAAAAGTCAGGACGACAGAAGCACCTCCCTGTTTAGCCCAGCATAGGCCACAGTTCCTTCACTGGGTCACCCACTAACCTAAGCTCAAGGCTAGGGAGGCTGTTGGGTTCAGGCTGTTTCAAAGTATAGTTATCATTTAAGCCTTACTTTATTTCTATAACTACACATTCATACTTGATTTGAGTTGTTTTAGTCTAGTTGATTAGACTATAAAAAAGTTTTGTGAATATGATCTGAATAATTTAGATCTGTCTAATCATAAGTACAGTTTTTATAAGGAGATCATTTATTATTTTTTAATGACTAATTATTCAAAGTGTGTAAAGTGCTATATTTCTGGTGTGTTGAAAAGTTGGTGTTACCTCACATTACTATCAAAGCTACACATTTACACTGATATATTTAAATAAATAACACTATTTATTAAAGTAAACCGTTTACAAACTTGGACAATTCAAACAAAGCATATGGTGAAATGCTGCTTATGCAGTAGTTATTCTTGGTGTCACCTGTCAAAGAGATTAGTAATTCCAGTGATATAAGCAGCTCAATTTATATGCAAATCTCAATCTTTTTCTTTAAAGCCCAACTTCGAGCAAAAAAAAAGTTTTCCCATGCAAGTGGGGCTGTGCCTGCATTGCACAGGTCAACTGCTCTTTTTGTCTAGGTGTGAGGAGAAAGCTAATACTCACCCAATCCTTTGTTCCACCGGAAGGCAGCACTCCTACACGGTCCAACGGTAGACTGTTCCTGATCTATGGATCCTCCTCTGGGCTTGATGATGTCAGGAACAGTCCACAACTCAAGACCACTGGAATGTGGAGGTGCTGGACTGGTCTTGTGCTGGGAGGATCAGAGGTAAACCTCCTTTCCCCTCTACCCTAGACAAAAATGAGCAGTTGACCTGTATGGGCACAACCCCGCTGCATTGGAAAGCTTTTTGTTGCTGGGAGATGGGCTTTAAAAGTACTGCTTGGCTGCATACCTCCCATCTCCCAGTTGATTAGTGAAGCCACCCATCACATTAAAAGACCAACAGTAACACTAAAGTAGAAGATTCAGGGCCAAGCTTGCCTTTTACAGGAAAGTCGAGATTTCCATATACAGCGGGGAAAATAATTATTTGATTCCCTGCAGATTTTGTAAGTTTGCCCACTTGCAAAGAAATTAAGGGTCTATAATTTTTATCATAGGTGTATTTTAAATGATAGAGAAAAAATATCAACAAAAATCCAGAAAAAAACATGATACAAATGTTATAAATTGAGTTGTAGCTCAGTGAGTAAAATAAGTATTTGATCTCCAAGCAAAACATGACTTAGTACTTGGTGGAGAAAACTTTGTTAGCAAGCACAGAAGTAAGATGTTTCTTGTAGTTGGTTACCGGGTTTGCACACATCTCAGGAGGAATTTTGGTCCACTTTCCTTTACAGATCTTCTCTAAATCCTTAAAGTACAACTAAAAGCAACATACACATTTTAATAAATCCTCATATAAATGTCTGAAAGTTACACATGGTAATAAACATAATAGCTGAAATGATTATTTTCCTCTAATCCCCTCCACCAGTTCTCCTTTGCTGTATACTACTAGGGATGGTGGGACGAGTATCTCCCATAAGAAATTACATTTCCCAGAGTCCTCCTGTCTTCTATGATGCTCAGTCTATTTTACATTACACACACCCATCTGCCAATCAATAGCTGGGTGTGTGCTATATAAAACAGCACAAGTCAGTAGATGTTCATTTCCACACAGATCTGTCTATTAATTTGTGTGCTTCTCTCTGCATGTTCTAGAAAAGCTAGGATCAGCCTGTATAGACAGAACAGTGGTGGGGCAAAGGCGGCACATAGGTGGGAGTGGGTGGGGTTTCACATGCCGATCATGGGCGGAGCCTTGCTTTGAACTTCTCTGTAGAATGAAATGCCTGAACTTTCCATGGACTATATGAGCACATCCCCCAGTGATGTCAGGGCGGCTCTTCAGAGAGGCAGCACGCAAAAGGGGACAACAGGCAATTAGAAAAACAGGAAGTAATATTGTCTCCTCATTAACCACTTCAGCCCCGAGAGGATTTCCCCCCTCCTGGCCAGAGCACTTTTTGGGATACGGCACTGCGTCGCTTTAACTGACAATTGCGCAGTCGGGCGACGTTGTACCCAAACAAAATGTATGTCCTTTTTTTCTCACAAATAGAGCTTTCTTTTGGGGGTATTTGATCACCTCTGCAGTTTTTTTTTTTTTTATAAACATAAAAATAGCGACAATTTTGAAAAAAAAAAACAATATTTTTTGCTATAATACAGATCCAAAAAAATATAAAAAAAAACTAATTTGTTCATCAGTTTAGGCCAATATGTATTCTACATATTTTTATTAAAAAAATTGCAATAAGCCTATATTGATTGGTTTGCGCAAAAGTTATAGTGTCTACAAACTATGAGAATTGATTTATGGCGTTTTTATTATTTTTCTTTTTTTACTAGTAATGGCGGTGATCTATGATTTTTAGCAGGACAGCGGACAGATCGGCCACTTTTTTGGGACCACTGACATTTATACAGCGATCGGTGCTATAAATAGCCACTGAATACTTTCAACATCAATACAGCCTAAGAACACAAGTTCATTTGGATGTTAGCAGCGCTTCTTGGATCTTTTCCTTTACATATTAAACTGGAAGAAAATTCAGTCCTTAACGTTTTTTATATAGTAATCATAATCCCAGAGAAAGATGTATACAGCCTCACAGATGTTTATGAGCTATAATCCTCCACCTTTTTCACCGCGTGCTCTCCTTTCGCTTATTGTTATGCTCTCGCCACAAATTCGATTTATAATCGCCTTTGATATGGTCTCATCTAATCACATAGGGGCTTCCATCCTGGTAACTGTGTATGGTCATCTCTCCTGATCTGGCCACTATCCCCAACTGGTTACTCCATCAGGCACCAAATATTGTACCCATACAAAAAAGGGGGAACACTAATAGTGTAATCCTGTATTTTTATTGATAAAAAGAACTCCCATCCTTAAAATCCTGCTTACACAGTAAACCTCCTTTAAAAGCATGTCATAATCATAAAAACTGCATAGCTGATCTGCCGACTCTCACCGCTCTTGATATCTCACTCGCGGCGTTCCCGAGTTGAGTCCTGGATCACTATCAGTGTACTGAAAGCCGTGTGGTCACGTCCTGACCGGTTTTGATCACGTCTTTGTCCAAGCCACTGATTACTGTATAAATGCCACTGGCAGGGAAAGGGTTAACACTAGGGGGCGATCAAAGGGTTAAGTGTGTTCAAACTGTGTGGGGGCTGGGATGACTGGGGGAGGAGAGAGATCGCTGCTCCCATATACTGGGAACAGTAAGAATTTTGCATAATACTGCATAATACTAAAAACAGTAAGAATTTTGAGACATCTACCTTGTCCCCTGCTGCAGGAGACAAGGTAGATGTCTCAAAATTCTTACTGTTTTTTGCAAAACAACCAGTGAGATGTTTAACAGACTGTATAGGTACATAACATATCGATTTTTTCATTTTGACCATAGTTCTTCTTTAAGGTTTCTCGGCTGACGCTTGGCAACTCAAGGTTTCAACTCCCTATATACATTTTCTATAGGATTAAGTTCTAGGGACTGGCTAAACCGCTCCATGACCTTAATGCACTTCTTCTTCAGCAACTCCATTGTTGTGTTGGCGGTATGTTTTGGGTCATTGTCATGTTGGAAGACCCATCTTCAGTGTTCTGGCTGAGGGAAGAAGGTTCTCATCCAAGATTTTACAATACATGGCCCCATCCATTAGCCCCTCAATGCAGCAAAGTTGGCCTGTACCTTTAGCAGAGAAACAGCCCCAAAGTAAAATGTTTCCACCTCCAGGCTTGACTGTAGGGATGGTGTTCTTAGGGTCATAGCCATCATTTTTCTTCCTCCAAATACAGCGAGTCGCATTAATGCCAAAGAGCTCAATTTTGGTCTCATCTGACCACAGCACTTTCTCCCAATCCTTCACTGAATCATTTAGATGTTCTTTGGTTAACTTCAGAAGGGCCTGTACATGTGTCTTCTTTAGGAGGGGGGCCTTGCGGGCGCTGCAGGATTCATACAATGGTCGCGTATTGTGTTACCAATGCTTTGTTTGGTGACTGTGGTCCCAACTGCCTTGAGATCATTCACAAGCTCCTCTCATGTAGTTCTGGGCTGATCCCTCACTTTTCTCATGATCCCCATGAGGCAAAATCTTGCATTGAGCTCCAGACCAAGGGTCATTGATGGTCATTTTGTATTTCTTTCATTTGCGAATAATCGCTCCAACAGTTGTCTCCTTCTCACAAGCTTCTTGTTGATGACCTTGTAGCCCATTCCAGCCTTGTGCAGGTCTACAATCTTGTCCCTGATGTCCTTTGACAGCTCTTTGGTCTTGCCCACAATTGTGAAGTTTGAATGAAAAAAAGAGATTCTGTGGACAAGTGTCTTTTATGCACATAACGAGTTGTCATTAGGAGAACCTTCTTAAATTGACAGGACTAATCTGTGTACCACATGAGCACATACTGTAGCCGGTCTGTGGGAGCCAGAATTATTGTTGGTTGGTAGAGGATCAAATACTTATTTTACTCACTGAACTGAAACTCAATTTATAACATTTGTATCATGTTGTTTCTAGATTTTTGTTTGATATTATGTCTTTGTCATTTAAAATACACCTATGATAATTATAGACCCTTCATTTCTTTGTAAGTGGGCAAACTTACATAATCTGTAGGGGATCAAATAATTATTTTCCCTACTGTATGTGCATATAACCCTGAATCTGCTGATCATTTTGACATGCAGTCTTCACTGAGGTAACATCTGCTTATGTATTTTATGTGTCAAGTGTTCTGTTTGAATTACCCAGTTTTGTGACAGGGTTACTCTAAATGTGACTGTGTTGGCTTCCTGAACAGACTTTGTTACAGTATTATGCAAAATGCCTTTATTAAAAATTGCTGATTTTATTTTTTTTCTGTTTTAATTGATTTGCTTGCCCCTTTAAGCAATCTGTCAGGGAAAGGGGGGGGATTCACAGTACAGTAATCCTCCCATAAATTGGCATGCACCCCTACATAGCATTTTCAGAAAGGTCTAATAGAATGCCTTTATAGCAGGCAGCAGGCTATTTCTGTCATCACAGCACCTTATTCCCTGAATAACGTGGGTTGTTATTTTGTGGAAGCCCCCAGCAGTTGATCAGTGTAGTTTTATTAAAGGTCCCAAATCCATATCTTCCTGTCATTATCATCAAATTGTGAAACACAAGTACAAACCACAGATGTAACAAAAAATTATTTGACGTAGCCGAGCCTGCACAGTACCCTCTTGAGAACAGTGTAAATGCACCAAGCCTTACCTTTGAAAATAACACCTGTCCCACATGCAATGCACCAAGCTCTATGACTTAGACTGGCACATTGATGATGATCTCAGAGGATACCTAATGCATGAACACAATGTAAATACTGCTGTCTGAGATTTATATTTGTTTTCAGAGTTTGATGAGGAGAACAGCAGGCCATTAGGATGTGGGCTGTTTTATGAAAGTGCACTTATCCTTTATTGTAGCTGACTATGTAGAAATTTGTATTTTCAACTTGGTACTTTTACAGTAGGGGGTGAATGGAAAGTAAAAATTATGATTTTGGGGCAAAACAGCATCATTTTCAACACTGATTAAAAAACTATCAATAAAATTATAATGAAATCTAATATAAGAATGTAGAGAGTCCTTGATACATTGTTTTCTTGTTTTGCTGTTACACATTATATGAAATAAGATTATGACAACTGTGATAGACAGAAAATTTCACATTTATGAAGGGGAAAGTTGCCACCTAACCATCCTGTGCCTTTACTAAAAAGATCAATAGAACAAAAATATTATGTACCAGGGATGTTTATTAACTGCAAGATGCTGTACATTCTGTATAATACTGTTTTGATTATGTATTTGTCTGTTTGCAACAGTTCAGTGGATATTTGTAAAGAAAATTATAGTCGTGTTCCTTTTTAGTGTCATTCAAACAAAATGTCTTACTTTACCGTTTATTTATACTCAAATGTTCCGATTATGATGTTTCAAAACGGTTAACTAAAATATATTTTTCATTGATTTTGTCACACTAATAAAGTAATTTTTAATCAAACTGACCTTTTAGAGCTATACCCTTTGTTTTTCAGCTATTATAAAGGATTAATGCGGCTTTTGGCGCGATTGGTTTGGCTGCTGTCTGGCCACACATAGATTATACATTGCATATAGCGTGTCAATTTTATACAAACAAAATAACATGCTTTCCTAAAAGGACATGTCCACCACAAGGAGCTTTTCATGCAAAATCTTTTCAGTTTTTTTCTAATTTTATTTAACCTCTTGGTACAAACAATATGACAAAAATGCGGCTTCATATTTGCATACCAGAATGTAAATACAGCTCCCGGCACAGTTACTGGCAGCTAATGAAAAGCTTTCTTATCGAGTGACCGCTGTGACAGCCAATCATGACAGCCACATGATCATAAACATCGCTCTACCTCCTGGCATCTGAACCCCCTTAAAGGGCCAGGAGGCGCGGGCACCAAGGGATTAATATAATAGGAATTTCGACATACCTGTAAATTCCATATCTTGTAGTACAGTACAGGAAACAGAAATTGATCCTTAGACCATGGGTTATATGCAACAGCCCTGAACCTGTACTGTACTCTGTGGTTACTTCATTTGTTACAATACATAACAAGGTAAGTGCCAAATACAGGATCCAGTGCCCAAAGCAAATATTACAGGTTGGCCCAGGGGTTTGGGTACTGCTCACAAGATGGACATTGAGGGTAACTGATCCGAAAACTGCTATTGAGCCATAAGGCAATGAGTGTCAGTTGAAAAAGGAAAACTGGCTAAAAATAGTAAAAAAATCATCAGGACACTAGCAAAAAACTGGAGCCTCATGGAGTGAGTGGGGTTATACTGAGGAGCTGTTCTAGCAGGGCTAGGCCACCTCATTTAAGCCATGGTCTAAGAATGAATTTCCTGTTGTGTACGATTAGGATAATTATTTTTGCTGAAAATATAAATGGAAGATGTTGTACCAGCAGCATATACGGCCATCTCAACCATTAACAATTTTTAGTTGATGATCTATGAAATAATTTAATTCCATCTATGACAGATAGATACCCAGGTGCAAAAAGTTTAGGGCCCCAACTTTTGTTCAGTTGTCTTAGGGCCTGTGTCAATAGGCTTTTGTTTGTTTCAGAAATGCTTTCCTCTCCCTGCAAGTCAACTGAAATGCAAAAGCAGCTGAAACAAGTTTGATGCAGGAGGCCAAATGTAGGTTGACTGCAGGTCAAATAGACATTTATTTACCCATTGACAGAAGCCCTCAGTAATGTGCGAGTTCTGCTCATGAAGTTTGTTCTATAGAGCAGGGTTTTTCTTTGTCAAAGATTTTATTGATTTTACAGATATAGAGGTATACAACATAGAATATACATTATACAACCAAAAAGGAAAGGGAAAAGGGGAGTAAAAAAGAAGGGGGGGGAGTGATCGGGAGATGGAGTACCATTGGCAAAGACAAATGGACAGAGAATGAGACGACTCAGACTAGAGCCTTATAGTAAATAGTGTCATCCTTTTCGACTACGACATGTACTCCAACACAAAAATAAACTACTACAATAATTTGTGATAACAACCATTAACCCTGATGTTCACGTGATGTCGCCCACCGCCCCAAAAGGGAGCAGAGAGCAGGGTTTTTCAACCAGGGTTCTGCAACACCCTAGGGTGCCGCAAAGAGTCCCCAAGGGTTCTGTGGCAAAATTACAGAAAGCCCTGATACAGTCCAATAATTAAAAGTTTCCTGCGTTAACTTTTGTGTATATAGAGCAGAGAGAGCACATCCCATTCCTCCGGCAGAGAAGCTGGTGAGGTCCTCCTTGAGCTAGAGGTTTTGCCAAAGTTGGGAGTTTGCAGCCACTTGCAGTGACTTGATGTGTTAGCTTACTACCTACACTTAGTGACAGGTGAAAATGAAAGGTGAAAGCCGTAGTTCAGCATAAAGAACAGTAGTTGTCTATATGATGATGGCTTTGCTGTGGGAAACTCAGAAACAAAATTGACCATCATGCAGTGATCATCCCTAAAGTTTTGTCCTTCCTCTGTTTGAGCCTGGCAACATTGTGCATAGCAAATCCATCACTGTTGAGAGAACAGTTTTTTTACTACGCTTTTCTAATAAGTACTGTGTCTATCTTCTGCCAAAAATGTAATAGAGGAGGACAGAAAAAAAAAAGAGTGGCACTGACACGTAATTAGCTGGAATAAAGGGATTTTATTAAAACTTACCGTAAAAATCCTTTTCTCTGAGTTCACTGACAGACGCAGCTCTTCCTTGACATGTGGGTTTACGCTCATCCTACTAGGAGTTGACTAGGCAAAAAAGCAAAAGGATAGGCTGGCCCCTCCCAGGGGGCCATCCTCACTTCAGCATATAACCCCCCTGCTCTGGTTAGCATATCAGTTCGTAACAAGCCGTACAAACGCAACACAGGGGGGTGGGTGCTGCGTCAGTCAGTGAACTCAGAGAAAAGGATTTTACGGTAAGTTTTAATAAAATCCCTTTTTCTCTTACGTTCACTGATAGACGCAGCTCTTCCTTAACATGTGGGGAGGTCCCAAAGCTGTGTCAGAAAAGAGGGGTGGGTAAACGACAACAACTGTACCCAACAGAAACCCTCAGAAGGCGCCAGCCGCGCCTACACTGCCGCCTGTAAAACTTTACGGCCAAAAACAGCATCCGAAGATGCGGATACATCAACTTTATAAAACTCAGTAAACATGTGCACCAAGGCCCAAGTGGCCACCTTGCACACCTGTGACACCGAGGCCTGGTGTCTGAAAGCCCAGGGAGCGCTAACAGCCCTGGTGGAATGAGCCGTGACTGGAAAAGGGGGTACCTTGCCCCTAACAGAATACGCATGAGTCACGGTCTATCTAATCCAACGGGAAACAGTGGCCGATGAGGCCGCCAATCCTTTTGTGTGGACCGTCCGTCAGCAAAAACAACGCATCAGACTTCCGAAGAGAGTCTGTAGCCGCCAAATACACCCGCAAAGCCCTCACGACATCCAATGAATGTAACTCAAATTCCGTAGGATGTGAAGGATGCGGACACAATGAAGGAAGAACAATATCTTCATTAATGTGAAAAGAGACCACCTTCGGTAAAAACAACAAGGCATCAGCCTTCCGAAAAGGAACTGTAGCCGTCAAATACACCCGTAATGCCCTTACGACCTCCAAGGAATGCAAAGCAATCTCTGTGCCGAGCGACGGGTGTGGGCACAATGAAGGTAGAACAATGTCCTCATTATGAGAAAAAGAGGAAATCACTCTTTTTGCAGAAAAAAAGGAGAAGGGCGCAGCACCGCCCTATCCTATAAAGAACCAAGTAGGGAGACCTACAACACAACGCTGCCAACTCAGACACCCGCCCAGCGGATGCAATGGCCACTAAAAGGACCACCCTTCATGACAGCAATTGTAAGGAAATATCCCTGATCTGCCCATAAGGCGATTATGCAGTACAGATAGTACTAACTTTAAAACCCACGGGGCAAACGGCAACCGAACCTGAGAAGCCACATGACGTACACCGTGTACATGTACAGATCAATACAGTGGCAGATCTGGCAAAACACCTCTGGATGTAGGTACCATTCCCCCTGATCCAGAGTCTGGCGACTGAAAAAGTCCGCTTGCCAATTTTCTACGCCCGGAATGTAGATGGCGGAGATTGCCAGTACATGAGATTCTGCCCACCCTAGAGTGTGGGCCGCTTCCGCAGCTGCTGCCGAGCTTCACGTTCTGCCCTGATCGGACACGTACGCCACTACTGTGGCGATGTCCGACTGAACCTGAACCGGGAGGCCACGCAGCCTTGTCGCCCAGTGGGAGAAACAGAGCCTGATTGCCCTCAGCTCCAACACATTTATAGGAAGGTGATATTCCTGCACCGACCAACGACCCTGAGCAGACAGCTGTGCCAGGACTCCTACCCAGCCCGATAGGCTGGCGTCCCTCACGACTATCGATCAAGGCAGGGGGAGAAAGACTTCCCTAACGTCAAGGCCAGGACCCGAAACCACCAGGACAACAACCCCCTGGTCTGGTGTCCAATTTGATCAGTTTGCCGAGACCATGAGCCCCGCATACAGAAATGTAAGGAGAACCACCAACGTGACAGCAGGACTCGCACTGCTACTTGTAGCGTCAGTAACTTGGCCGGAGGAAAGAACACCCTCGCCTGCTCCGTGTCCATAATTAGACCCAGATATTCCAGTCGACAAGACCGAGTCAATGCTGACTTCTGCAGGCTGATCAGCCAGCCGAAATCTCACATCGAGGCCATGGTGATAACAACATTGTCCTCCAGAGCCGAGCTGACTCCACTCGCAGGAGCCGATCGTCGGGGTATGCCCCCACGGTAATGCCTCAACAGAGCCAGCACCAGAGCCAATAGCTTGGCGAAGACCCGAGTGACCGAGGCCACGGCCGAGTGTACAGACTCCATCCTGAATTTTTGCGTTTTCACCAAGTGATTGAGCGCATTCAGGTCCAGAACTGGCCTGACCCCACCTTAGTTGTTGGGTTCCACAAAAAAAAAGGTTTGAATAAAAAAACAGTGGAAAAACCTCTCCAATGGAGGGACCGGCACAAGTACCCTCTGTTCGGGCAGCGTCTGAACCGCCCCTAAAAGAACTTCCCGACGCCCCGGAGGGGCCTCAAGTTCGATAGGAAGAACCTGTCTGGGGGTAGAATGTTGAACTCTAACCTGTACCAGGGGAACACCACTGCTCGACCCACTGGTCTGAAATGTGATAGGTCCACCAGTCTGCTAAAACTCAGCAGTCTGCCCCCCACCCGAAAGTCGGGCGGGGCCAACCCCTATGCGGAGGAGAACTTGTCCTCCATCTGTTCGGGCATGCAGTGCCAGGGCTGCTTACCGACCCCCAAGGCAGCCTTGCTGGGGCCTGAGCCCTTGCCCGTTGTACCTGGCGTACGAAAAACCGCCTCTGGCCCAAAGACGAAGGACCATGCTTACTGCGGTACTCCCGCCATTGTGGTGCTGGAAGAAAAACTTACTCTTCCCCCCGGTGAAATCCTTACTGATTTCATCCAGTTGTGCCCCAAGAGCCGACCCCCCTAAAAGGGAAGGTCCGTGAGACCCTTATGGACGCAGGGTCACCCAACCAACAGCATAACCACAGCAACCGTCTCACAATGGCTGCAAATAAATCAGACCTCTTTGACAGCAGGTCTAAGGCTACGCCACACAGGTACCGTAGACCCTGTATCAGGTGTACAACCCGCTGCAAGGCCTCCGGGTAGTACCTGAAGTCCAGTCCAGTGCAACTCAATTGCACGATCCACAAGCGACTGCGCCACCATGGTCGACGCCAAAGCCGGTCTCATGGCTGTCCCCGCCAACAAGAACATGTCTTGAGCATCACCTCCATCTGCCTATCGGTCGGATCCTTAAGGATGGAGACCCTTCCGAAGAAAAGGTCGTCACCCTATTTAGGCGAGCCCGGGAGAGCCCACTGCGGGGCCGCCCCTTCTGTAAAAAATTATCCACCAAGGGGTAACCATACAGAACCGCTTAGGCAATGAAAGGATTTTTGCGGCTAATGCCATTCCTTATACACAAACGGTGTAAAAAAAAGTGAACATAAAGATAACCCTTAAGTGTCCGTGCTGGCTTAACGGACCCACAAATGTAGGTAGTCCTAAGGCTCCAGCTCACCACTTAAGAGCTCCACGGGGGTCCCTGTGACCACCGAGCCCCTTTCCGGTTCAGATTCCTCCCCAGAAGAGGGAGAGGGAGGGGGTGGAAGATTTTAATCACCCCCTTGGCACGGCTCGGTACCCCCCCGGCAAAGAATTCCCCCAAAAATGAAGTCAATTGGACTAGGGGAACCACCGGTCCCAGCACAGCCTGCGCTTCCATGGACCTCTCCGGGGAAGAACCCACAGGCTCAGTCGCCATTGTGTCACCTGAGTCCTTGCTAGGCCCAAAGGCCATGACACCCCCACAATGCAGTCTCATCAACACCCCACAGAGTGACCGGGCAATGCCCAGGACTGTGCCCACCACCACCGACACCCCAGGGATAATCAGCTATACTTGCTGTCTGCCCTTCTGCGTCGTGTCCCAGTAGGAGCGCAGCCCACCACTTATATTGTGCTGTAATGCCTCTGTGCTGTAAATTGGCACCCGAACGAATCGCTGGAGGCCCAAGAACGATCGTGGCCAGTGCAACGAACGATCGCTAGAAAACTATCGCTAGCAGAAATGGCGGCGGATCGCCACATGGCGGCTGCGAGCGCGGGGATGCGGTGCAGGGGAGGAGGGAGAGGGTAGGGAGGTGGAGCCCAGGCAGGATCCATTAAAAAAAATGTGGCCCTGAAACCCTCCACCGGACCTGGTACCGCAATTCGCCCCCCCCCCACCCTCCGCACCCCTGGAAGGGGGGAGGGGGGTCACTCACCAATCCGACGGGCGTAGCGGGTAACCACCCGGTAGCAGACTTTTCTCCCCTCAGAGGGGAGGGATGCTGCAGGCCAAAAACGGCGTCTCTGGACACGAGCGCAGCCCGGTCTCTTAAACGCAAGTGGTGTTTAACCACTGGCCCACCCGCACGGAACGGGCACGATGCGGCGGACCCCGCCTAAGCTAAGGGTTAGCTCGCATCGGTCGGCCGCGCTGGCGAAAGTACAGGATTCTAGATATCCTCTATGCCCCAGCCGGCTTCTTGATAGCAGTCTTCATCAGAAGTCTTGAAAAAAATAAAAAAGCGGTAGCAAAAAAGATGAACCGCAGGTCCCATCAGGGAACCAGGTCTAACTCCTTGCACTAGGCATTAAAAACTGATATGCTAACCAGAGCAGGGGGGCTATATGCTGAAGTGAGGAGGGCCCCCTGGGAGGGGCCAGCCTATCCTTTTTTGCCTAGTCAACTCCTAGTAGGATGAGCATAAACCCACATGTCATGGAAGAGCTGCGTCTGTCAGTGAACGTAAGAGAAAATTAAATTTAAAGTTGAATATCTGGGTAGATAAAAAAAAATCCCTGCTCCTCTGGCAGCTGGTGCTTTCCTTCACTCCCCAAATATGGACAAGCCTTCATATACAAAATACATTTTCTGTGGGACTCATGCTCTGTGCTTCTGGCTTTCCTCTCCTAGGAAGGATGTCCCCTTCCCTTCCTGAAGATACATCCTGTCATGCATTCTAGGAGGCTTTGGGACAATCTCAAATACACTTTGTATGCACTGGGCAATATCGGGTACACTGCGCATGTGCAGAGGGGCTTCATTAGGGTTCCAAGTACAAGAATCTGAAAGAGACCTAACCACCTGATGACATTCATTTAGAAACCTGTGGTGCTGGATCTGGCATGCGGTGGCAGAGCAACATTCTACAACAGACAACGCCGGATGTACTGGGCATCTAAAAGGTGGGGGAGGAAGTTCTTTTTTAAATAAAGAATGCCAAAAGAAAACAAAAATGATGATAGAGATAATACAGATATATTAAATATACTGTAAAAAATAATTATAGAGACTTAAGAACAGCTAAGCGCATTTAATTGAACATCATATATTTATTTTTCCAAAAACTGAAATTACGCCAATAATAAAGCATTAATAAAGGGTATACAATTTATACACATCTGGCTCTAGTGATATGACATACCAATGTAAAATGTATATATATATATATATATATATATATATATATATATATATATATATACACATACATACATTTTTTTTTTTAACAGACGAAATAGTTTTATTTTCAACGTAAATATTTAATTAACATTCAGGTGAAACATATCCAAATGAAGTCTACTTTTTATTAATTGTCCTAATGTATTGCTCCATCTCATTACTGGAAGCTGTGACAAACTCTGTAAAGGTCTGTTGCTCTGCTGTTGATGCAGGTCTCACAGAAACACACTTGAGCAGGTTTCTTTCTTTATCATAGTTCCCCATAGCTCTATGAACTCGACCTCTAATTAGTCTTGGTAAATCTCGGTCCTAGGCAAAAACATACTCAAGCTATTAAACATACTATATTGTTTTTATATGTGTTTATATCCAAGTGCCGTGTCTACAATATTACAATAAATAATATAGTCTTACAAAGCCTACAGCCCTGAGAACGACCAATGAAGACAAAAGCTAAAAGTATGTTATTGCTATTTTAAACATTTTATATGGTCAGTTAAATATTATATAAAGGTTTCTGGTTCACACCAGTGAGTATGCAATAAAGCGCCTAATGGCTTTCATTTATCAGAATCTGTTGGACAGCGATCTGCTCTTTTGAGTTCTTAGTTCTGTCACCGGATATCACCAATTCAAGCCGATCTCACGGTTTGTATTTTATTTCATATCATGGAGAATTCATCATAGGGGCAAAGCCTCTGACATAAGTAGAGAGGAGGAAGGGAAATCTACCACTAGAATCTCCATAAGGAGTGATTAACTCCTCAGTATATGCAAAATACTAAAATGCAAGCACAGGGTGTACTGACCTTTTAAAACAGCGGTAGTGTATAAGATGGGATGTTGGATAATTACTATAAATTTTTGTGGCAAGAACTAGTTTCTTTTACACTACTTTTTATAAGTATTTAATTTAGCTTTTCATCCTGGAAGAATCCTTGAAATAATTTGCAGGAATCCCTGCACCAAAAGTATACCCAGTGGGTTACCTAGCTGGGGCTGATTATTTTTAATCATAGGCTTATTTTCAGTACTAATCTTGAAACAAAAAATATTAGTATACAAAAAAGAAATGCAAACTGTGAAAACTGTAGTGACCCATTGGTAGCTATTGGAAAATTTGGAGGAAAATGCCCCTTATATTGCCAGTGAGTGGAATGATGAATGCCCCTTACATTGGAGGTCAGTGGAAAGAATACCATGTCACTTGAATGGTACTAGAAAGAATACCTTAAATTGGTGGTCAGTGGAAAAAGATTTTCCTTACATTTGTGATCATTGGGAAGAATGACCTCTTACAGACAAGGTAAAAATATTTTCGGTGTCTATGGTTACTTAGAGGTGACAAAAAGAGACTATAGTTTCATCATGTGCTGTTGGCTCTGGGTGATGGAGCTGGAACTATGCGGGCGAAAGGTCAACTCACCTAAATGAATCATGTAACTTTTCATAACACCCTAGTGACCTCTCATGGGGCCTTGTGTAAAAAAGGCAGATTTACTGTGAAGTGAAGATGTGTTCACTACTAGCATTTAATCATGTGTAGAAACAGAATTATCTCTTGCACATAGTTGGATTTTTCAAGCAAACAACTTAATTTCACTTTTATAATCCATCCTCCTGTTCTCCCTATTTGAACTGTAAGTGGAAACCAGATTTTTCTAATGGGAGCTATAAAATAACAAATGGAAAATGCAGAAAGCATAGTAGCAGTTATTATCAATATAAAGTAGCAATTATAATAAAAAAGAAAATTATATATACTGAATGCATACAAATGGGTAAGGGTGGGCATTGGACAAGCACTTTTGCAAATTCCCCCATAACCCACTTCACCATCCCCATTGCAAATATGTCTGATCTTACAGATTTCAGATACAGGATCTCATTTGTGTGACAGCAGGACCACTATTTTCTGTTAAAGAGGCCAGTACATGCTCATGGAAGCAGTGGTGGGAAATGATATGAAGAACATAAATACCACCGCTGCTCTGGACGGACCATTGTGAATCAGCATCTCTGGTCTGTAAAGAACAGACAGATTTGTAAAAGTAAACCTATTTCCCCCCTTGCTTAGGCTTTTCATCTTATTTTGCCAATGTTGTAAAAGGTTTACTTTGAGAAATGTATATTACTAATGTTTAAACCCGAAAGGTTGTGCCCCAGTGACTTTTTTTAAACTAGAACAAAGTTTAGGTGTTATCCTTTACTCGAGAACTTCTTCCTTTAATTCACATTATGAGGTAAAGCCATGCAATATGGTAATTTCTATCATTTCAAGTAGACAAAACTCACTCAGTAAAGTAATGAACAGCAGGTGTTAATGTTACTTACAATTTCATAAAATACACATTGAACATGGTTTTTGCCATCCCGCAAAATGAATAATTTTGATCCATGACTACCAGATGTGACAGCAGAATCAAGCACAGCTAGCAAAACAAGAGCATATCTCTGGTTACTCCTCAAAAGCATTTTTTTTTAAAGACTTCAAGATCTATTGCTGTTTAACCCCTTTTACATCATTGATTTTACACAGCCACACATGCATCACTACATTCACTATAGCTTGTACAGGCTGAACTGAGACCCATGGTAGAAGTTCACCTATATAAACCACCTTGGAGGTGATAAAGGAAGCTGCAGACTTTGAAGTATGTGTCACTTATTGTGCTAGAGGTGTGTGAATCATGCAAGCAACATAATAATAAATATTCTTGCAGGTAAACAATTTACATATTGCAACCAAGTGTTTAGCTTTCGATCTTTTTTTAGCAACAATGTTTTCAGTTTGAAACACCTCAGCTGAAAATCCAAACTATAACATAATTTTTTCCTGCATAGTCCTAGTGTCACTAAAGCTGGTCATACATTATACAATGTTCTTATTCAATTTCCTTTAGATTTACTTTCAACTATGTAGTGCAAGAGCCTGCCTGATTGCATGCAAACTGGAAGAGTTTAAGTTTGACCTCATATACAGTTTTGGTAAATCTAAGGGTCCCTTTACACGTACGGAGCCCGTTTTGACGGGCTCCACTGCTCAGCGGGGATCCATCCGTTGATCCTGCTGAGCCGGCGGATGCACTCCGTGCAGAAACAGACCTGTCAGAGCTCTGCTCTCCTCTATGGGAGATCTGTCCGTTTTCATCTGATATGATCCGCCATCCATCTGTATTTAGTGGATCGGAGCGGATTGGATGCCAGCGGACATACATGGAGCATCCGTTCGGGTCCGCCTGAAAAACTGACAGGCGGACCTGAACGGTCCGTAGGTGTGAGAGGACCCTAAAGGAATTGGCATAATGTGTGGCGAGCCTAAGCAAAGCACAATCAGGCACTTAGAACTATCCTTCACAGGAGTACTGTCACCTTTTAATGTCATGAACCATATTAGTTTCCCATGATTATCATTTTGCTTGCAGAAAAGGACTGCAATAATATTTGTATTGCTGAACTCCAGGCAGACAGCTAAATATATTGGTAAAATGCACATTTGAAAACCGTTTTTATAATTCTGTACACTCACTTATGGGAACAAAGCACTCCTGTCTGATACCACAGCCATACCCACCTCTATAGCTGAAGTACAACTTTATCATGAACACTGGGTCAAAACATAACCCCAGCTTGCTAACTGTGCAAAAAATCAGCAGCATTCCTCTCATGAGGCCATCCCTCAGGTCACACTTTCTCACAGCATGGTAACTATCAGCTTAGTTGCATACAGAAAAATGTGACTTGCAGGGCTGTTCCTCTCAGAGTGACCTGTACAGGGATCTACTTGCAATGGCTGTATCTAAAAAAAAAAAAATACATGAACTTTTTTGTAAATACATATCTGTATTCATCAGTATCGTATATCTACTGTCTGGAGTTCTATTTAATTTTTAAGTATTGCTTACATTTATCCTGCATAATATTCCAACTCTGTCTAAGCAGTTTACTTTAGTAAACTGCAGGCTCTGTGGCCCTATTACATCTAGTATGAACAGATCCTACTTATTTCAATGTGACAGGCTTGCAGAGTAATGCCAATATTCCACTCCAGTGGGCATCCCTTGTGGTCTCCAGTGGGCAATAATCAATGCACTGATTATCAGTGCAGACTCCCCCATCAAGAGAGCAGCCGATCGGCTCTCCTCTTCTCACACCTGTCAGTGCATGTGGAGGAAAAGTCGATAAACGGCTCTTCCTGGTTACACTGTGATCAGCTGTGGTTAGGCAAAGCTGATCACATGGTAAAGAGCCTACGTCAGAGGCTCTTTACCAGGATCGGAGATGCGGTGTGTCAGATTGACACACCACACCATGATCGCCACGCTGCACGCCTTATCCTGCTGGACGTCATATAACGTGCATTGAAGATAATACAACCACTTTGAGCCCGTCATTTTGCTATATGGCGGGTGGGAAGTGGTTAAAAAGCCAACAGAGTTTTCTTTCATTTTCATAAATGGTGCAGAAACATTATATCTAACTGGGCCCCTTGAGTGAGACTCATTGAGAATGGAGGACAGTTTAAAAATCCCCAATAACATGTCAATCATATATTAGAGAGGAGTAAAAACTGATTGTTTAGAACAATAAATTAAATCAATGATAACTACCTGGGGCTCACATTTGTTGCTTATAACTATTGTAAGTATGACCCAAATGCATATGATTTGTATAAACTGCAAGCAAAACAAAAGGAGTAAACATGGGGGTCCAATTCATACATTTTGAGTAAGTGCATTGTGAGCTACTATAAATACACCTGAATCATAAATCAAATCCTAGTCCTAGGGATTCAACTGATATGTGGAATATTACATGGAGCAGGAGTTGTTCTACATAATCTGGAATCCATACACAACTGCTAGTAATAACATGACAATTATATCTCAGTCCTACCATGTTTATTAAGGTCATGCATCATATAAAGTATATTTCAACATGCCAAGACCACAGTTCTAGCCTTTTGAGCTTTTAATTGCTTAAAATAATTTTGTATTTGTCTGCACTTTTGGTTTTCTGTGTGGTTTCTGATTTCAGATTCAGAATACTTTATTAGTCTCAAAGGGAAATTATTAAGATGCAGTTACATTACCAATAACAGCAATTAGTACCAAATAAATTAAATTAAAACTATACTCTAATAAACCATCCATACTATTAAAATACAACATTGAATAAATGACACAGAATGAAAAATAACTGAAAATCAAACTACAAATACCAAAATACAAATAGTACACCACTATCTCTAGCATTACCCAAAATCATATCTAACCTAATACCAATATACTATAAAAACTACATAAAAATCTGGATCATGAACCAGATTAAATCCTCACATCCAGCACTCACAGAGAAGAAGTATATAATTTGACGGCCACATGCAAAAAAAATGATTTCCTGTGGTGCATCATGGTTGTAATATTCTGTTACTGATGGTACTCCGCAGACTGACCAGCATATTGTGGAGTGGGTGGGAGGAGATGTTCAAGACCGAACATACCTTAACCACTTCCCATCCACCCCCCCCGTGGTGGCGGGGCGGTGCGGCTCTCATTCTGGGACGACGTCATGCCAGAAAGCGCTCAAGGTGGCGATCGCGGTCACGCCATGTTTCCAGGACACGCCACGACCCCGATCTGTATAAAGAGCCGTGGCTCTTTAACAATGTAATCGGCTGTGATCAACCACAGCCGGTCACATGTAAACAAGGAAGTGCCGGTAACCGGCGCTCCTCGCCTCACACTGACAGAGTGTGTGGCGAGGAGAGCCGATCAGTGGCATCTCCTCTCACAGAGGACGTCTAGGGATGTAATCAGGGCACTGATAATCAGTGTCCTAATTACATTTGACCACCAGTGCCAGCAACCAGTGCCCACCCCAGTGCCAGCAATCAGTGCCCACCAGTGCCAGCAGTCAGTGCCCACCAGTGCCAGCAATCAGTGCCCACAAGTGCCACCAACCAGTTCCCCAGTAGTAATGCCAGTTAGATCTGGCTATTAGTGCCACCTATCAGTGCTGCCCATCATTGCAGCCTATCTGTGCCCACCAGTGCCGCCTATCAGTGCCCCCCATCAATGCCCGCCAGTGCCACCCATCAGTGCCCACTATCAGTGCCCAACAGTGCCACCTATCAGTGCCCATAAGTGCGGTATATTAGTGCCTCCTCATCAGTGCCACCTAATCAGTGCCCATAAGTGCCACCTCATCAGTGCCACCTCATCAGCACACATCAGTGAAGGATAAAAATTACTTATTTACTAAATTTACTGACAAAACTAAGAAAAACTTTTTTTTTTCTATATTTTCTGTCTTTTTTTTAGTAAAAAATAAAAAACCCAGCAGTGATTAAATACCACCAAAAGAAAACCCTACTTGTGTGAAGAAAATTATAAAAATGTCATATGGGTACAGTGTTGCATGACCGTGCAATTGTCATTCAAATTGTGACAGCACTGAAAGCTGAGAAATGGCCTGGGCAGGAAGGGGGTGAAAGTGCTCAGTATTGAGGTGGTTAAACAACATTCTCCTCTCCAACACTGTTGTTAAAAACCAACTCCAATCCAACATCACTGGCCTTGCAAATCAGTTTTTTTGAGTCCTTTGGTGTCGGCCACCCTAAGCCTGCTTGCCCAGCATGCCACTGCATACAGGAGAGCACTGGCCACCACAGACTCATAAAACATCTTCAGCATCATCCAGCAGATGTTAAAAGACCTCAGCCTCTTCAAAAATTGAGACCGCTCTGGCAATTCCTATTTTTCCCATCCCTTATAAATCCCACTACCGCAGAGTCATCAGAAAACTTCTGAAGATGGCAAAACTGGTAGCTAAAATTAGTAGTATAGACAGTAAAGAGGAATGGAGAGAGAACTGTCCTCTGTGGAACCCCAATATTTCTGATCGCCCTATCCGACACACAGTCTTGCAAACGCACAGACTGAGGTCTTCCTGTCAGGTAGTCTACAATATATGACACAAGGGAAACATCAATCTGTATTGCTGCTAGCTTCTCACCCAAGAGATCCGGCCTGATAGTATCAAAAGCACTGGAGAAGTAAAAAAAATATGACCCCCACAGTGCTTGCTTATCCAGGTGTGCATACATGCAATTTATTTTTAAGATAATAGCGTCCTCAACTCCTAGGCTAGGCTGCTAGGCAAACTGCAAAGTGTCTAAATATTTATTAACCATGGGCTGTAACTGATGTAAAACAAGAGTCTCCAAGGTCTTCCTAATGTGGGAGGTCAAAGCCACTGGTCTGTAATCCTTGGAGCCACAAGGATGCCGTATCTTCAGCACAGGGACAAGGCAGGACGTCTTTTACAACACAGAGACCTTTTGTAGACTCAGACTCAGGCTCAGGTAAAGACCTGCTGAAGGCCACCCCCCCAATTGGTCTGCACAAGCCCTGAGCACCTAATGCCATCAGGGCCTGTTGATTTTCCTGCCTTAAAGGATACGTTTACCTTTGGAGACATGTTACACCTCTTTTTAGAGTGGGACCTATAACATGCTCCCGAAGGGGCAGCCGCTGCCCGAACCCCCTCCCCCACCCTCCCAGTGACAGCAGTACAGGGAAGTGCCCCATACTACCTGTCAATTTCTTAAATCAGCGAGGCTGTGTAGGGCTCCGCCCACACGGCCGCATCATTCATTCAGAATTCTGTGTATGAATGAACTACAAGTACAGACATTTTTGTGTATGTCGGCTTGCAGTTTTCAGTGAACTACATGGCACCTGCATGGCACCAGTGATCTGATGATCGCTTGTGCAATGCTTTACACAGGCTCCAAAAATAAATAAATGCACATTTTTTTACCTGCAAAAAAATAGGATTTTTTAACTTACCGTAAAATCCTTTTCTCTGAGTTCACTGACAGACGCAGCCCTCGCATTGACAAGTGGGGTTTATGCACTTCCTACTAGGAGTAGACTAGGCAAAAAAGAAAAAAAGGCTAGCTGACCCCTCCCAGGGGGCCGTCCTCTTTCCAGCATATAACCCCCCTGCTCTGCATAACATATCAGTTCGTAACAAACGCAACACAGAGGGGTGGGTGCTGCGTCTGTCAGTGAACTCAGAGAAAGGATTTTACGGTAAGTTAAAAAATCCTATTTTCTCTTACGTTCATTGACAGACGCAGCCCTCTCATTGATAAGTGGGGCTGTCCCAAAGCAGTGTCATTGAAGAGGGGTGGGTAAACAATAACAACTGTACCCAACAGGATCCTCTCAGGAGGCGCCAGCCTCGCCTACACCGCCGCCTGCAAGACTTTGCGGCCAAAAGCAGCATCCGCGGATGCTGACACATCAACTTTGTAAAATTTAACAAAAGTGTGCACCGAGGCCCATGTAGCCGCCTTGCACACCTGAGACACCGAGGCTTGGTGTCTGAAGGCCCAGGAAGTGCTAATCGCCCTGGTGGAATGAGCCGTGACCGGAAAAGGGGGTTCTTGGCCCCGAACCGTATACGCATGGGTCACCGTCTGTCTGATCCAACAGGAAACAGTAGCCGACGAGGCCGCCAAACCCTTTCGCGGCCCTTCCATCAGTACAAAGCATCAGACTTCCGAAAAGAAGCTATAGCCGTCAAATACACCCGCAAAGCCCTCACAACATCAAATGAATGCAAAGCAAACTCCTTGGGATGTGACGGGTGCGGACACAATGAAGGGAGAACAATGTCCTCATTAATGTGAAAAGAGGAAACCACCTTCGGTAGGAGAAGGGCGCAGCATCACCTTATCCTTATGAAGGACCAAGTAGGGAGACCTACATGACAAAGCCGCCAACTCAAACACCCGCCTAGCGGATGTAATGGCCACCAAAAAGGCCACCTTTTGAGACAGCAATTGTAAGGGAATATCCCTGATCCTCTCATATGGCGGTTTCTGCAGTACAGAAAGTACTAAATTTAAATCCTATGGTGCCAAAGGCGACCGTACCTGAGGAGCCACATGACGTACACCCTGTACAAATGTACGAATCAAAGAATGCGTCGCTAAAGGACGTTGAAAAAGAATCGCCAGAGCCGAAATCTGACCTTTGAGTGTACTCAAAGCCAATTTGTTATCCAGGCCTTGCTGCAAGAAAGCCAGCACCCGGGATATAGAGAAAGAGCGGGGGTTCCAACCCCCCGCCTCACACCAGGCAATATAAGCCTTCCAGGTACGATGATATATCTTGCGCGAAGTACACTTGCGCGCCTTAAGCCTTAGGGATCACGGAGTCAGAGACACCCCTATCCCTCAGCACCTGGGACTCAATAGCCAAGCCGTCAAAGCCAGCGAGGGTAAAGCAGGGTGCAGGATGGGTCCCTGTGACAGCAGATCTTCGCGAAGCGGGAGCCGCCAGGGAACATCTGTTACCATCCGCACCACGTCGGCGTACCAAGGACGCCGAGGCCAATCTGGAGCCACCAGGATTGTCGGGATCCCCTCTGCTTCTATCCTGTGCAGTAGCCGCGGTAGAAGCTTGAGGGGAAGCTTGAGGGGAGGGAAGGCGTACAGAAGCCGGTACCGAACAAGGTGCTACCAGTGCGTCCGTGGCGGCCGCCAATGGATCCCTTGTTCTGCACACGAAAGCCTGCACCTTGTGATTGAACCTGGACGCCATTAGGTCCACGTCTGGTGTGCCCCATCTGTGGCAAATCTGGTGGAACACCTCTGGATGTAGGGACCATTTCCCTTGATCCAGTGTCTGGTGACTAAGAAAATCCGCCTGCCAGTTTTCTATGTAGGCCCCCCACCCGAGAGTCGGGCGGGGGCAACCCATCATGCGGAGGAGGACTTTTCCTCCGTCTTTTCGGGCTTGCGCTGCCAGGGCCGCTTACCGGACCCCGAGGCAGACTTGCCGGGCCTTGAGCCCTTGCCCGCTTAACCGGGCGCACGAAAAAAACGCTTCTGGCCCAATGATGAAGGACCCTGCTTACGGCGGAAATCCCACCGCTTGGGTTCTGGGAGAAAGGTACTCTTCCCCCCGGTGAAATCCTTAATGATTTCATCCAATTGCGCCCCAAAAAGCCGACCACCCTGAAAAGGAAGGTCCGTGAGGCCCTTTTTGGACGCGTGGTCACCCGACCAACACAGCAACCACAGCACCCTTCTGATAATGACTGCAAAAACAGACATCTTCGACAGCATGGGGAGCCGGTCCAAGGCCGCGTCACACAGGTACCGGAGACCCTGTATCAGATGGTCAGCCCGCTGCAAAGCCTCAGGTGAACACCCGCAGCCCAACTCATTGTGCAATTCCGTCGCACATTTCGTAAGTGACTGCACCACCATGGCCGACGCCAAAGCTGGCCTCATGGCCGCCCCCGCCACCAAGAACAATGCCTTGGATACCGCCTCCGTCCGCCTATCGGTCGGATCCTTAAAAGATGGAGACCCTTCCAAGGGAATGGTCGTCACCTTATTCAGGCGAGCCACCGGAGGGTCCACTGCGGGGGATGCCCACTTCTGCAAAAAAACTGTCCTCAAAGGGATAGCGCACAGAGAAACGTTTGGGCAGTGAAAAGGAATTCTGCGGACGCTGGCATTCCTTATACACCAACTGGTCAAAAAATTGGGCATAAGGATATGCCTTAGGGGTTCGTGGTGGCTTAAAGGACCCACAAACGTAGGCAGTCTCCTGCGACTCCCCGGCTTGGTTCAGCCGCAAAAACTCACGGATATCGGTGATCAGGGAGGCCACCAGCGCCCTTTTGAGCGCCACCGAGGCCCCCTGGTCTTCCTCACCGTCCGAGGGCTCCAGTTCACCATCTGAGAGCTCCACGGGGGTCTCTGTGACCACTGAGGTGCCTTCCGGTTCAGAATGCTCCCCAGAAGACGAAGGGGGGGGGGGGTGGACGCTTTTTAGACACCCCCTTAGCATGGTTCGATACCCCCCGGGCGAAAAACTCTCCCAAAATGGAAGTTAATTGATCCAGGGGGACCAGAGGTCCCAGCGCAGCTTGCGCTTCCACGGACCCCTCCGGAGAAGAACCCACAGGTTCAGCCGCCATTGTGCCACCTGAACACTTGCTAGGCCTATAGGCCATTACACCCCCACTGTGCAGCGCCACCACTGCCCCACAGAGCAACTGGGTAAATGCCTAGGAGGACTATGCCCACCGCCACCGACACCCCAGGGAGAGCCAGCTATACTTGCTGTTAGTGCCCTTCTAGCGCTGCTTCCCAGTAGGAGTGCTGTCCGCCCCTGCCTTGTGCTGTTACTGCTGCTGTGCTTGCACCGCTGTCCATAAGAGAAGAGGAAGAAACGGCGTCGGCACGCATGTTTTCTTCAAGAAGGCACACCAAAAATGGCCGCCGAGCGGTCACAAGAGGCCAAAAGCACATCTAAACAGGCCACGACTACGGCAAAATGGCCGCCGAGCATTCACAAGAGGCCAAAACAGCCAACAAAATGGCCGTCGAATGCGGCACAGGCAAAATGGCGGCGATCCGCCGCAAAATGACGGCGGGAACGCCGCATGGCGGTTCTTTAGCGTGGGGGTGCGGCGCGGAGTGGGGGGAGAACAGGAAAACAAAAAGGGACCTGTAGCCCCGAACCCTCCACCGGACGGCAATGGTACCGCTAGTCGCCCTGCCCCCCCTCCGCACCCCTGGGGGGGGGGGGAGAGGAAGGTCACTCACCAATCCGACGGGCGTAGCGGGTAGCCAACCGGTAGCAGACCTTCCTCCCCTCAGGTGGGGAGGGATGCTGCAAGCCAAACGCCCCTGGACGCGAGCACAGCCCGGTCACTCGGACCCAAGTGGGGTTCAGCCACTAGCCTCCCGCACGGAATGGGTAAGATGCGGCGGACCCCGCTAAAGCTAAGGGTAGCTCGCATCGGTCGGCCGTGCTGGGGAAGTTTCAGGATTCGAGGTATCCTCTATGCCCCAGCCGGCTACTTGATAGCAGAGAAAAGCAAAAGGAAGAAAAATGGGGAACTGCAGATCCCAGCAGGGAACCAAGTCTAATTCCTTGCACTAGGCATAAAAAAACTGATATGCTATGCAGAGCTGGGGGGCTATATGCTGGAGTGAGGATGGCCCCCTGGGAGGGGTCAGCTTGCCTTTTTTTCTTTTTTGCCTAGTCTACTCCTAGTAGGATGTGCATAAACCCCAACTTGTCAATGAGAGGGCTGCGTCTGTCAGTGAACGTAAGAGAAATGTGCATTTATTTATTTTAAAAAAGTGAACTAATCCTTTAAGTCTCCTCAACTGTCTACTCACCCAATCAGCTATTAAAGACATCGATGTACTTTCCCATGAAGGAGGAGTACAGTTCTTATAAAAATAACGAATGGTGATGGTATAGGGCAGCGGCGGCTGGTGTGGGAGGGGCGTTGGGGCGCCGCCTCCCCGCCGGCAAAAGACGAAAGAAAAAAAAAAGTCAACCCCGCCCACCTACAGGTGGCGCCGGTACATTGACTTTCTTTCTTTTTTTTTTCTTTTCAGCTCCTTGGCTGTCACATGACAGGCCAAGTAGTGAGCCTATTGGTCGGCCATTAAAGCCTATGCATGTGCGCTTGTTCCTGCGGCCATGCATAGGCTGATTGGCTACCCTGAGCCTCCGCTCAGGGTGATTGGATGCGGGGCCGGGGGCGGGTCACTGTGGCAGCGGAGGTGACTTCCGCTCCCCTTTCTTTCAGTTACATGGCCGCGGTGGACATCCACCCGCCCCAACTGAAAAAAAAAAGAAAGCAGAAAACGGCCGCCCCTCCGCCGCGGGGTTGCGGGGAGGGTGTGGTCGGCGGCGACGGGA
>BLSH010457321.1:317743-337431 GCA_018402905.1 Glandirana rugosa | reverse complement strand
CCCCCCCCCCCCCCCCCCCCCCCCCCCCCCCCCCCCCCCCCCCCCCCCCCCCCCCCCCCCCCCCCCCCCCCCAAGTGTAAAAAATGCCTGGAACTCCACTTTAAGGGATATACTGGATGTATTTAAATCTTTGCACTGGTGAGTTTGTAGAGCGGTACACTAAAGTTCCTTTTTAAACATTCTGTTCTGTGGGCTGTGCATGCCCAGGAGTGGTTGTCAATGTATGCTTTTGCCAATCAGAACCAAGCACATATTGTGACTCCATAACAAAGTGATGGCATATGCATGGCTATATGAGGCCATGGTGTGCTAGACTTGGCACCATCTCAGACCAAGTCAGACATGGAGCTGTAAAGAGATTTTATATTCACTTGCATTGTACGGACCTATCCTTTAAGCCTTTCACACTGTTGTTGCAGTGTTGTGTGGTGCGCATAGTTCCACCCAAAATAATTCAACATCTACCAGGTATGCCAGTGCATCAACAATATAAACATGGTAGTGCTGTGAATATATAGTCACTGTTTTGCTTCAGCAGTCTTTGTGTGTCATATCTGTGCACAAAGACTTCTGACAATCCTTAAGGAGGCATAGAGGTGTTGGATGTCCATCCATCAATGGAGGGTGAGTATAAATGCACCGCTTGTATCCTTGACAGTTCTACCGCCATTTTATGGTAGGATAAAAACTTTTAGCTTGAACTCCCTCTTCACCTTTCTCCACACCTCCATCAATTAAATCTCAAACCGCTTGCTGAAAAAAAAGCAAACGATAACCATTGTCTTTGATTCTTCATGTTCTTCCAGAAAGAAATAGATGACAATCTTATTATGGCAGGACCCAGAACACTCAGTAATTGGAGAAGGAACAGACAACTGTAAGATGTAGCTGAAAGCAGGTTGTATACATTTTTAAATAAAGTTCTGTAGCTGCCTGTACAGTCTGATCTTCGGCAATGTAGAGCAGGAAGCCAGGTTTTTTTTAAAGAGTCCTGTACATTGCACAGAATGTAGGTACCCATGCTTGTTACAAAAAAGTGTCTACATGGTTTCAATGAGGCCATTTATCAAAATTATTATTGATAAGTTTGAGTTCGGCCATCTGCCCGGTACACCTGAATAGTAATCTGGGACATTTGCTTAGGATGGTCCGGTTCAGTGATGTCACGCAAATCGGAGCAACTGGTTCCTTTTAAAAAGAAGAACACAATATATAAGTACATAGGTATCTCTTTTTTCACTTTTAGGCAACATATGTTGCTTCTGCTGCAGTACAGAAAAATGTGCTGTTGCATGTTTTACATGAGCTTTCCTATAAATGTTGCAGAGTACTATTGTCATTGATCACAAGAAGAATGCTACCAGGTTTAAAGAAGAGTTAGTATAAAACTGAACCAGCGCAAAGGAAAAACAATGATAACAAAATGTGGAGCTGCTCGTGTGCCAGTCAAAATAACCTTAAGTGAATCAATGTGTAAACTTATACCGCGTTACCACTAGTGTATGAATGCCCTTATAGTCCACCTAACAAAGGCGCCCACTTTAAAGCTAAAATAATCTGAAAAATGAATATGCTGTAAGTCAATCCGGGATTCGACCCAGATTGCAACACTCTAATAAGGTGCAGGTACTATTGCCATACATGTAGATAGTAATACAGTCTCTGTGGTGGTCATGAAAACCCAGACTCCACATAAACTGTATTGTGATACTCCTTAGTGTTACTACAGTGACCAATCATGAATTTTATCCAAAACAACAAAATACAGTACATATATATAAACAAATAAAGTGCAAAGAGTCTCTAAAGTGCAGTCTGTGCAAATAACATGCAAAAAAATTGTATACACGGTCCAAAGAACAGTCCAATAGAAGTCCAAATCTTCAGCCACTGTGATTATCAATAGAGAATTAACTATGATGTTCAGCTTCAAATGAATACACCAGATGGTGGACCGATAACAAAAAACACTTAGGCACCCTCTATCCTTATGTACTGTGATAATGCTCTTTCACCAGGCACCCAGTGACACACCCTACTCACCAGATGGAGTGGGTTCCCATTATAGGAATCATAGGCGCCTTGGGTGGTAGGTTGAAGTCTTTTCCTCCAAGGTCCCAAAGAAAGCCGCTGCTATCGTAGGTGGGGAGAACCCCCTCGGGCTCAGTGAAGAAGGAAAAAACAAAAAGGGTCCAAATCGTGAAGTATGTTCACTTTATTGATAAAACCAGGAAAAAAGTGCTTACGTGCAGTAAACAAACTGCAGGGGACGCCGATTGTGGTCCACCTGCGTTGCAAAGAGCGGAAGTGACCACCACAGAGACTGTATTACTATATACATTTATGGCAATAGTACCTGCACCTTATTAGAGTGTTGCAATCTGGGTTGAATCCCGGATTGATTTACAGCATATTAATTTTTCATATTATTTTAGTTTTAAAGTGGGCGCCTTTGTTAGGTGGACAATAAGGGCACTCATACACTAGTGGTAGCGGTATAAGTTTATACATTGATTCACTTAAGGTTTGAAGAAGAACTCACAAATGTTTTAAACTGTTATTAAATCCCATGGGATGGTACTTGGTCCCGTTCTAATATGCGGCCCCAATGCAGAGTAAAAGTTCCTTTTTTTTTATGTGAAAGCTGACTGTAGCTTCTCCCCTGTGTGAAGCCCAATTTATGCGCTGTGTGATGTATCTGCAGGTGCCCTGGATGTTTTCAAGCAGCCACAGATAAATTACACAGCCACGTAGTGCTGAATAATCTTTTAAAATTGTGAGTTAAAAGGCAGCACTTCCTGTTCATTCATTATACTGGAAGTTCACTCAGTGCTGCAGCACTCTGTGAACTATCTATGACTTCTAAACATACATAAGCCTTGGTCGATAGATCCCACAGCCCCCAGCACTGAGTGATCTTTCACTTTTATGAACTTATGATCAGAACTGTAGGGCTGTGTCATACACAGTACTAGCACTGACAGCACTGCCTGTTCATTCATAATATTGAAATATAATTTAGTGCTGCAGCACAGTGTGGTCTATCTATGGCTGCTTCTAAACATTTACAGCCCTGGCCGATAAATCACACAGCCCCCAGAGCTGAGTGCTCTTTCACTTTTATGAAAGAATGATCAGTTTTGTGGGGCTGTGTCATACACAGTATCTGTGCAATGTGTGTTGGCACAAGCTATTTGTAGTTTCCATCAGAGCTGAAGATGACAGATTGACAGCGCAGGAGCAGAACTGGGAGACATCTGTCACCCCATAACACATAGCTCCCAACTGTCCCTGATTTGAAACAAAGTCCCTCTGTCCCTCTTTCCTCCTCATTTGTCCCTCATTTTGGTGTGATCTATATAGTTGTATATAAAATGCACATTATATCTTTCAAAAAGTGTTTTCCAATGCTATACCTTTCATCCAATTCTAAAGTTGTTGCATTTGAAAATTTCAAATGCCAGTATAAAGCAACAGTAATGGTAAAAAAAAGCACTTGTGGGTTTAACGAATATTCTATTTTTGTATAATTCTCCTTTAAGGGGTTGTGACGGGGGAGGGGGGGGGGGGGGTGTTCTATGCCCACATACTTTTGCTAATTGGTGTCCCTCATTCCCATCTCAAAAATGTGGGTGGTATGCATAACAGGAAATACCAGAATAAGGACTTTCATGGTAGGATTTTTAAAGCCACAGAGTTAAAAATATAGAAAACAACTTCTTAAATTAAATAGCATATACAGCCAAAGAACAAATGTTCATTCAGATGTTAGCAGCGCTTCCTTAATAGTCCTTATTCCTCATCCACTTCAGCTAATGATAAGAAAACAGTGCAATCCTTGGGGTTTCTGCAGTTCAATCATGCTCCCAGTGAAAGGTGTGTCCGACATCCAAAAAGATGCTTATGGACTCTATTCCTCCCCCATTTACACCGCATGCTCTCCTTCCCCCTATGGCTATGCACTCACCAAAAATCTGACTTAAAATCGCCTTTGGTTATATCAGATCTGATTATATAGGGATGCCTTTCCTGGTCTTACTTGTGATCTCCTCTACTGCTTCAAATCGTCGTTAAGACTCTTTCCCATTCACTTCTCCACTTTGAGTAATATAGCTCAAACATGCAAAAAATAGGGGACACTACATAGCGTAATCCTGTATTTTATTAACTTAAAAAAAATCCCCCTCCTTAAATGCGCTTACAAAATTAAAATCCTTTAAAAGCACAACACTTACTATCCGTCATGTATTGTGCAGCTGATCTGCTGACTCTCACCGATCCGAAGATGCCGTACTCGCAGTGTTCCCGGGTTGAGTCTCAGATCGCCTTCAGTCTGCTGAGAGCCATGTGGTCACGGGCTAAGGCGTTTCGTCATCACATCTTTGTCAAAGGGTGTGGCCCCACGGCAGGGCTCCATCCTTTATATTCTGCACTCACCAGTGTGTTAACCCCTGGTTGTGTGTCTCTCTGCCTGATATCCATGATGATGGGAGTCTAATCCAATGTCATTATGCATTCTTATTATAGCCAATTACTTCATATTTATTTTTAGCTGTATATCAGTGTGAAATAATCCCCACCTTTGTCTTTACTTACTGTGTTTTACACATTTGCTCTAATATGCCATATTTCTCCCTATTGTTTTTATGTGTATGGCGGCATATAAATCTTTACCTTTCCCTTCGCCATTTAACATTGTTACTCTTTCTTGTTCACTATTGTGAATCCATACAAATATATCAATATTGGTTATTCCAGTTCATTGTGTATGTAGTTACCATTAGCTAATGTATGTTATGTATTGTTATTTCATTTGTATGCCATTTTGTATTTTTTATTTATATACCTTTTTATATTTTCATGGATTGGTCATATTAATCCTTTTGTTCATTTTTGAGAGATGGACAACCAGGGGTTAACACACTGGTGAGTGAGGAGTATAAAGGAAGGAGCCGTGCCCTGGGGCCACGCCCTTTGACAAAGACGTGATGGCAAAACGCGTAAGAGCGTGACCACATGGCTCTCAGCAGACTGAAGGCGATCTGAGACTCAACCTGGGAACGGTGAGAGTCAGCAGATCAGCGACCATAAGGATCTTTTTGGATGTCAGACACGCCTTTCACTGGGAGCATGCTTGAATTGTAGAAACCTCAAGGATTTCACTTTTCTTATCATTAGCTGAAGTGGATGAGGAATAAGGATTATTAAGGAAGCACTGCTAACATCTGAATAAACATTTGTTCTTTGGCTGTATTTGGTATTTAATGTTTTTTTGACTATAGCAGCAGTCACACACGAACAATATTTGGAGGAATACACATGAGCGCTGGGATCAGTGATAATTGTGAACAACTGTTACTGAAAATCTGTATTACAACTTCTTAAATTACATTACATGCTAAAGTTCATATGAACTGCGTTACCTGTTTTTTCCTAATTGTGAAAGATCATTCAGTGCTGCGGTGCTGTGTAATCTATGACTGCTTCTAAACACACACAGCCTTGGCCAATAGATCACACAGCCCTAAAACACAGAGTGATCTTTCATGTTTATGAAGGAAGGATTTGGGCCAGTACCATGTATGGTTCAGCCGCATAGCACTGATTGTTCATTTAGAAAAGTGAAAGATCACTTAGCACTGCAGGGCTGTGTAATCCATCATCTGAGGCTGTGTTTGTTTAGAAGCAGTCATAAATACTGTAGATAGCCCAATGCTACTGGCTGTGTAATCTTTTGAGAATGGCAGCACTGGTATCCAGAATGGCCTCTCTGCTGCCAAAGAGCAGCGCTGTCACTCAGATTTTGCATGCCGCGTTTAGCCGCATTTTGCCACGTTCACGTCTAGGGACGTTTTTGAAAAAAAAAACAACCATTTTTTTTTTAAATTGGAAACGCCTGTAAATGAAATGCTCCTAGACGCGAGTTTAGGCACGTTTACAAGCTGTTTGGCATTTCAAATGCCTCTGAACTGGCGCCTGAACCCATTTTTTAGCTTTCCAAAAAAAGCCTCTAAACGCAATTGCCTGGAAATGACCTTAAACTACCCTGTGTACATGGACTGATAAGATAACAGAGGAGGATTCAGGGGCAGCTGAAAAGGCACCCAAATACCTCTAAATGTCCGTTTACCGGCAGCAGTGTAAATGAGGCCTAAGGATCTTTATCAGTGGGGGCTGGTGTTTTTTTTTCGGGCGGGCGGCAAACAATCCACCCGCCAACCCCCCCCCCCTCGGCGGTCGGTTGGCCGGGTCACGGGCGGAGCCCCCTCCCCTGTCGGTTAGTCAGTCAGTCACGGCCTGCACTAACCCTATCTCGCGAGCAGTGGCGGTGTCGGCTTCTCTACGGGCATCTCCTCCCTTGTTCCCCCAGTATCTCCTCCCTCCTCTGCCTGGCGGCCAATCTGAGCTCATCTCCTTTTGGGTGACAGGTCTCATGAACCACTTCCTGATTGGCCGGGAAGAGGATCAGTGTGAGAATGGTGAATATTCATTCGGTATTGTCACACAACTGGGAGGGATTGGGCGTAGTGCTCTGTGCCCCGAGCTCACCCTTTTTTGATGCCTATTAGAGCCTCTGGCTCTAATCATGTGCTTTAAAAAACACCCCCCCTCCCCCCCCATTGAAATTCATGCGTCTGGTGCCCTGTATCACCAAAAATTCATGTATAAACTTTACCATGTAATATAATTTAAGAAGTCATTATAAATATTTTCAAAGCTGCAACTTTTATTTAAAAAATCCTGCCATGAAAGCTATTATTCAAGCCCTTCCTGTTATAGGGTGACAGCTGTCTCCCAATTTTGCTCCTCCGCTGTCACCCTGTCAACTTCAACTCTGGCAGAAGCTCACTGGTGTGTGCAGCCTATTGCATTAGGGTGTGCACCCCAGAGCACAAACACACATGCGTGTATATCAGCAGAGCAGGGGACGGTGTCAGTAAAGCAAATATTGGTGTTAGTAGAGCAGTAGACGGTGTCAGTAGTTTTTTATTTTTAATATTTTTTTTAATTCTTTTTTACAATTTTATTTAATTATTTTTTTTGGGGCTTTGGTGAAATATCAAGGGTCTAAACAGACCCCTGATGTCTCACTTTTGAGACAGAGAAAGAAACTCAGGACTGGGATTCCCCAGCCCCTTTCTCTGCAGCCTGCAGTAAACATAGTTGACTATGAATGAAGACAGGAGCAATAGTACAGATCACTCACTGTGTTCATTCAAAAAAGGTAAGGGTTGGTAATGAAATATTTACCATCCCATTCCCTGTTCCTGAGAGAAGAGGAGGGAAGCTGGCAGCATTGCAGGGGGGAGGCAGGAAACAGGGGGAATTGGCACCGCCTATGCGTAAACTACAAGTAGCCTGTGCCAACACACACTGCACAGGTTATACTGTTCTCACTATCAGGAGGCTGGTCCAGAGCAATGATATGCAGCTGATGCTGGAAAAACTTCATATAGACAGGAAGTGGCTGAACAACTGCAGAAGATTAAGATCGCTGAGATACAAAAAAAGGATGTAAAAAGGGTGAAAACAGTCAAAAGAAAAAGGCAATTGTTTATGAAACACTGTGCCTTAGCAAACTAAATGTTATCTAGTTAAAGTTTAGATTTACAGTAAAGGCTAAGGCTACATTCACAGCAGTGATTTAGGCTGGTGAGAATTGTAGAGGCAGAAATCAGAGATTCCTGCTGTGGCTCTGAATGGGTAAGTGCAGCCACTGGCCCTGTTCACTATAATGACAGGTTATTGGCAGCTACAGCAGTTCACTGCTGCCTGTACAGCAAGCGATTACCTGAGGTGATTGCTGCTGGACACACACAAATGAATAAATTACAAGTCCCATCTTCCACCACAGCAGACGGACTTGTAGTTCTCAATGGAGCACAAGTGTGGTGATTACATTGACTAGGTTCAGACAAAAAGCTGGAGGATGTGCAAGATCCACTGATCTGGTTGCAGTGCTTTGTGGGCTGATTTTCAAAATAATAAATGCAGATATGCATTTATTATTTCTTTGCAAAAGGTGGATTTAGCCTTTAACCACTCCAGGTCCGCGCTATAGCCGAAGTACGGCTCCAGCGCGGACCTGAAATGCCCGGAGGACGTCCATGGACGTCCTCCAGGCGCGCTCCATGTCCGCCCGAGACCCGCCGATCACCTTTTGGGAGCCTCAAAACGGGGAACCGCCGTTGTATACACGGCGGTTCCCCGTTCTGTGACAGGGGACATAGCAGATCTACTGATCCCTGTCACTGGGATCAGTTAGATCTGTTATGTCCCGGCCAGCCCTGCCCCCCCCACAGTTAGAACACACCCAGGGAACATATTTAACCCCTTCACTGCCCCCTGCAGGTTAACCCCTTCACTGCCAATGACATTTACACAGTAATCAGTGGACATTTAAATTTCTGATCGCTGTATAAATGTCATTGGTCCCAAAAAAGTGTAAAAAATGTCCGACATGTCCGCCCCAATATCGCAGTCCCGATAAAAATCGCAGATCGCCGCCATTACTAGTAAAAAAAAAAAAATAATAAAAACGCCATAAATCAATTCCCAGTTTGTAGACGCGATAACTTTTGCGCAAACCAATCAATATACGCCGATTGCGGTTTTTTTTTTTTACCAAAAATATGTAGAACAATATATATCGGCCAAAACTGATGAATAATTTTTTTAATGGATTTGTACTTTAGCAAAAAGTAAAAAATATTGTTCTTTTTTGCAAAATTGTCGCTCATTTTTTGTTTATAGCGGCGATCAGAAATGACGCAGAGGGGATCAAATACCACCAAAAGAAAGCTCTATTTGTGGGAAAAAAAGGACGCAAATTTTATTTGGGTACAACGTCGCACGACTGCGCAATTGTCATTCAAAATGCGACAGTGCTGAAAGCCAAAAATTGGTCTGGGCAGGAGGGGGGTTTAAGTGCCGGGTAAGGAAGGGGTTAAACTGTTGCTTCCTTCCACTGCCAATAACAAGCCCTGCAGCCACCCCCACCTGTGACCAGTCGTGGATAGTTGGGAAAGTCTGGGTTTAGGAACATCAGCACAGTAGTTAAAAGTTAAGTTCACCTTTCACAGAAATAGGCCCAGGCAGACAAGGGACCCCAGAAGTTTTAAATGCATTGTGTTGTTTGTTAAAATACAGGTAGATGTAGATGCCATACCAGTAGGACGTTTCTGTTCCTCATGCGACCTTGCCCAAAAAGTCCTTGCGCCCTATATTAACTGATAGACACAGCACCCTCTGGTGCTCACCTCTAGTATTGCAGGAGCAAGGATACTTCATGTTTCAAAAGCCACATATGTGCATGCTCTTTCTCTGCCAATCCCAGCAGGAGCTGAGATTAGCTTTTTTTTTAGGTTTACCATTGTAAAACAATACACACCATTTAACTTGGGCTCTTCGTTCAAGCACGTAACCTGATGATGCCATTCCGTCCATTTAACTTCATTAATTCTGCAGGTAGTGAAAATGGAAACATGTTGAATAAATATTGGTGGCACCAGTGTACACATTCAAGAAATTCGAGCAAAACTGTTATAAGTGAGGATAAATCTAACAGTGCATCAGATAGTAGTAAAAACTCAACTAAAACTTAAAAAAAAACAATTAAAAACCTTTTGGCTGGACAAAACCTTTCATTACAAAGTGTAGGAACCCACAGCAATGAAGCAAATCTCAGCTTGATGAAGGCTGCTTATTAGAAAATTATTTCTAATTAGCTTCCTTAAACATTTCATAAATATATGACATCCCAAAGACAGGCTGGCACCTCCAGAGGTGAGACGGGGGGTTTCTAGTCCATGCCTAAAGGGAGGGACTGAAGCAGAACATTGGGCGCCAGTCACTTTTGTCTTTTTAGAGTTTTAATCCAAAAAGGAGGTGAGGGTTAGGTATCTCGAATACAATAGCAGGTCACTTACAAAGTTTGGTTACAAAGTCCAGCTGTACTATGCAGTGTCAGAACCTTTAAGCCGACCTGGGAACACTATAAGCACATTCCATAATTTCAGTGGGTCCTTCAAGTGAGTCACCAGGCAGAGGCGTATCTAGTGAAAATGGCAAGCACTGAAACGGCCCCCCTGTCAAAAGATTTGAAACCCATCTTTCAGATAACCTTAACAAAAATCTGCTCCTCATTCCATACAGACACCATACAACCCAATCTCCTCCTCATTCTATACAGACACTGCACACCTCAATCAACTCCTCACATTATACAGACACCATACACCCCAATCTTTTCCTTACACCATACAGACACCATACACCCCAATCTTTTCCTTACACCATACAGACACCATACACCCCGATCTTTTCCTTACACCATACACCCCAATCTCTTCCTTACATCATACAGACACCATACAACCCCCAATCTTCTCCTCATTCTATACAGACACTGCACACCTCAATCAACTCCTCACATTATACAGACACCATACACCCCAATCTCTTCCTTACATCATACAGACACCATACAACCCCCAATCTTCTCCTCATTCTATACAGACACTGCACACCTCACTCAACTCCTCACATTATACAGACACCATACACCCCAATCTTTTCCTTACACCATACAGACACCATATACCCCAATCTTTTCCTTACACCATACAGACACCATACACCCCAATCTTTTCCTTACACCATACTACAGACACCATACACCCCAATCTTTTCCTTACACCATACAGACACCATAAACCCCGATCTTTTCCTTACACCATACAGACACCATACACCCCAATCTCTTCCTTACATCATACAGACACCATACAACCCCAATCTTCTCCTCACACTATACAAACACTGTACACCCTAATCTCTTTCTTACACCATATAGACACTGTACAACCTAATCTCCCTCTCATATCAAACAGACACTGTCCCCCAAAAATGTCTCCTCACACCATACAGATGTTGTTCGACCCAGTCTCCTGCTTACGCCATACAGACACCATATGATCCCAATCTACTACTTACCATATAGACGCCTTGTGATCTATACTGCTCACTCTGACACTAGAGAAATACATGTGGTAGTGCACATATGTAGGTGTGAATAAGCCTATTAATTTCCCTTTCATGTTAAACTGAAGCACATGGATGTGAACCAATCCCACAGAAAAGATTTGGATTTCTACTTTCTACAAAATGCTAGAGTTCTGCTGCATGAATACAGATGAAAACTCCAAAAAGTATTTCAACAGCGCCAGCAACAACTGCCAGAGTCTTCACAAATGCAACCAGACTAGACCATCATTTGGTGCACAAACTTTACAGAGGATAGGCAGCTCACATCACAGACAGGGAGGTCTGCTTAAATGTCCTTGTAAAAATATGTACTTGTTAATTCTAAAATATTAATAAAAAGGTACTTATAACAGTAAAGGAACAAATTGCTTGTAAAGTCCAGGCTAAAAACAGGCATAATCAGGCCAAGGTTATAAAATCTTTATGCAAATGAAAGGCGATCAAAGCCAGTGGTACAATAGTGGTACAGTAGTGTGGTATGTGGCTATAACGCCTCTGCTGTTTTTTTTTTTATAATAAATTACATTTGCACTGGCACTGTCTGCCACTGTCTGTGCACACAGCTGTGTTACCTGGCCTGGCTGGGTAACTTACCCAACAGCGCTGCTCTCTCTGCGCTCACTCGCCGCCTCTCTCTTCTCCTCGTCTGACTGTCTTGGCAGGCAGGGCCGAGAATGAAGTCACGACCACGTCAGTCAATCACTCGGAGGGAAGGAGGAGAGAGGTGGCGAGTCACCTGAGCGCAGCTCGCCGGCTCACTCACAGTGAACTGTCTGTCACACGCACAACAACACAGGCACAGCACAGGCGGGCCTCCGGCTGGGCCTGGGTCTGTGTAAACAGCAGTCGTGGCCGGCGGCCACCATAAACATAGTACTAGCGATGCGGCGATTGCCAGAGTGCCACCCAGACTTGCCAGTTGCCACTGATTACTGAACACGGCTTTTTTGACGCCCCCCCCCCCATGGCACCCATGGCACTTGCCATGGGTGCCATACCCTAGATACGCCACTGTCACCAGGCCATTCTGAGAGACCAGCCTTTTTCCCGGCCCTCTCCAGCAAGGGTACTTCCCCTGGATCTTCTCCTTGTCACAGGTTCCTCCACACACCAGGCAGGACAGCTTCAGGTCCATATTCAGCATGTTGGGCCTAACAGCAGAGCTCCTTCCAGCAGCACATGGCCTGTCCCAAATATTTATATCCTCCCCCAGCATGCACTAGTGGCTTAAGCCTCCTACTGCATAGGCTAGGGGAAATATAAATATTCATAACTCAGTCTTGTTTATGAGATCTCATACTATGGCCAATAAAATCAGTGACACCTACTGGCAACAGTGAGAAACCAAAACCCAACTGAAGCTTAGGGAAAAACCAGGTGAAGAACTGCACAATTAGTCTGGGCTGACTACCACCCAACCAAAAATTGAATTTAGGCTAGTAGCTCCTGTTTAGGACACAAAGGGGCTACACAGAGGTCTTAGAAGCCTAGATGCCAAGAACAAGTTTAACAGCATCAGTACCAATCAGCTAATATGACAATAATTCTATAGGCTCATTTCCTGAAGTTTAACACAATCATAAATATATAATAATAATCATATTATTAATAATAATAATACAAATTGTATTATTATTATTATTATATTTTTCAGCCATGTAAGTGTAACTTTCAGATTTCATTGGACGAAGTTGAAGATAACTGTCACTTTTTTGAAGGATCCTTGTGTTTTAGCTTTGAAAATTGAGCATTATTTCTAATTATTGCATTATGTTTAGGAAGCTTTTAAAGCAGTTATTTAAAGTCTATGCTGATATTTTTATTATAAGCTGACAAATGAAAAAAAAATATTTATTACTTATTTTAAGCAGTTTCAATAACATGTTTTAAAACTTTTTCAAATTAATGTATTTTACTTTACATACTGTATTTTAACCGTACATACAAAGCTTAATTATATATTGTTTGGAAGAACAAGTAACTCTGTTTGGTCAGGTAGACAATATACGTATATATTCACTTATTAGACACTGTTCTTATCAGGGCAAACAGTTATACATAACCTAAGGTTAGACACAGTGGCGGCCCGTCCATTAGGGGTGCACGGGCACTGCCCCCCCCCCATGCATGCGCCAGGCGCCCTGTATGTAGATTAGGAAGCGGGTCATGGACGAAAGGAGAAGCAATATTATTGGTCAAGGGGGAGGAGGAGGGAAGAGACGCATGGAGAAGCAAGGGGAAGACTGACCGTCCCACTAGCCACTGCGATGGCTCATCCTCAGTGGCTCCACTCCCTGGCTCGGACAGGGGAGGGAGAAGGAGGGGAGAAGGAGGAAAGAGCAGAGTCATCCCGGGGCAGGACATCTGCATGCCGTTGGTTTGTCACACCCCCCCCCCCCCCCCCGAATTGTCGGGCAGCAGCCACCACTGGTTAGACATATAGTCTGCACAATCACACTTACTACAAATACAGTGAACTATTTAATTTTATAGGTAGGGACATCTTCCTGCAAAGCTATACCTGTATTAAAATATTCTTTATCAGCATTTACACATATTATGTAAAGGGCCATTCCATCCAAAACTGATATACACTGTATTACTTTTTGGTATGTGCTGTAGAGTTAACCCACCTGGCAGTTCCCTATATTTCTCTGGGGCGCTGCTGAGCTCTTCCCTTGAGATGAGGGTCTGCACATCTGCTGTTCCCCTTTATTAGAGCTTCATACTCTTCCTTTTGCACGTTTTATTTTACAATATGTGAAATAAAATACAACAGAAGATGCAGGAACACATAAAGGTGGATGGGAGCACCCACATCTCATAGGTGAGCTGCAGCAGAGTTAGGAATCATGACAAAGAGATCTTGCTGTTGCCGTATCCAAGACATATAAGAAGCCAGGGTCTAACTAACTCATCCAAACAGGCTCAATACATAAAAAAAAAATTCCAATTTGGGTAGACTAACCCTTCTATACCTTTATACAACCATTATACATTATTACCTTAAACATAATCTTCTGTCTTTTTCTGAGATTCTGCAAATATTTCCAAGTCTAAATTTATTTCTTAAACAGCTTGGCAAGCATTTCTCATACTCCAGAATGGTTCTAGCTCTCTGAAAAAGAAATGTATTTTTCCTCATCATGTGCATGAAAACATCAGTTTTTATATACATTGTAACGTTCCTTCTATTGGTAGGTCATGGTTATAGTTTATTGTAGAAGGTTAAAAATGGCTTCCCCCAATAGCACTTATAAAAAAGCAATTTGTCCCAAAGGCTCATTACAGTAGGCCTTCCATTAAAAAGTAAGGTGATCTTTTAGAAATATTAAAAAAGGACCTGCCTTACAAGCCTAGGTGCTATGGGTGTCATAACTGGACCTTATGGGGAGACCCTGGGAAGTTGAGGATCCCAAATCTCGTACATAGCACTCTCTCACATCTTGTGAGAATCCAAATAATTAGGATCTCACAATGAGGTCCAGTGATGTTACTGGCATCTACAGAATTTACCTGAAAGCCAGCTGTAGGGTAAGCATATTTTTTCTTTTTCTCCTAAAGTATTTTTTTTCTGTCTTTAACCACTTCAGCCTTGGAAGGATTTGCCCCCTTAACGACCAGGCCATTTTGTGCGATACGACACTGTGTCACTTCAACTGACAATTGCGTGGTCGTGCGACGCTGTACCCAAATAAAATTTATTTCCCTTTTTTCCCACAAATAGAGCTTTCTTTTGGTGGTATTTGATCACCTCTGCGGTTTTTATTTTTTGCGCTATAAACAAAAAAAAGAGTGACAATTTTGAAAATAAAAACAATATTTTTTACTTTTTGCTATAATATAAAAAAAAAGTAAAAAAACTAATTTCTTCATCAGTTCAGGCCAATATGTATTCATCTAGATATTTTTGGTGAAAAAAATCGCAATACGCGTATATTGATTGGTTTGTGCAAAAGTTATAGTGTTTACAAAATAGGGGATATATTTATGCCATTTTTATTATTTTTTTTTTCTTTTTAACTAGTAATGACGGCGACCTGCGATTTTTTTAGTGGGACTGCGACATTGCGGCGGACGAAGCAGATACTTTTGACACTTTTTTGGGACCAGTGGCATATATACAGCAATCAGAGCTAAAAATAGCCACTGATTACTGTATAAATGTCACTGGCAGGGAAAGGGTTAACACTAGGGGGCGATCAAAGGATTAAATGCTCCCTAGGGAAGTGTTTCTAACTGTGGGGGGAGTGGACTGACAGGGAGTAGAGAGAGATCGCTGTTCCTGATTACTAGGAACAGCAGACCTCTCTCTACTTCCCTAACAGAACGAGGATCTGTCTGTTTACATTGACAGATCCCCATTCTGTCTCTCTGAGGAGAGAACGCCGGTGGACATCGCGGCAGCCGGCCACGCGATTCGGCTGGGGCACATGAACCCTTTAGCTCTTAAAGCGGCCAACGTACAATGACGGCGATTCGTGCAGCCGTGCCAACCTGCCACAGTAAAACTGCGGCGGCTGGTCAACAAGTAGTTAAAGACTGAGTTTGTTTTTTTTTTTTTTAAGTCAGCACAAGGGATGGTACCTACATTAAAAGAAAGGGGCACCTTGTGCTGCTGGCTGCTGTCTTAGTTGAACTCTTCCATCCCCTGCCCACCCCATCATACCAAATAACAGAAAATCTAGCAATTTGTAGCTAGCAACAAAGCTAATCCTGCCATACATGACTCAAATTTCAGGCTATCTATAATAAATTGTCTGAAATTCCAGCAGTGGGTAGGTGGGCCTGTCCACACCACTGTTTGGCCAAAAATTTTCCACCCAGCTCCTTTGATTTTTCAAAGTTGAAGTGGAAAATGGAATTCAAACAGCCATGAATGTTTGCTGACCGAATACAATACACAGCAAGGGAGATTTCTCCATCCACCTGCTAGTAGATAGAGGAATCTATTAGGTTTCTCTTGTTCAGCCCTTGAGTAGTTACTGAAGCTGGTCTTTGTAGTTAGCTCCAAATTATGAAAGAAATCAGTGACTAAGCTACAAATGTTTGGAATGACAGCAACACAGACCTTTTATTGACTGCAAAAGTGGAAATACGCTTTAAGGGAAAACAACTATCAACACCTGAATTGCGTTTTCTCTGTAGTAGTTGGATGTGTTCTTAGTAAAGAAACACAGAACATATTATTAATGCATTTGATCAACATAGAGAAGAATTTATTCAGATTTTTAAGGAACCAATGGTAACAATGGCTGATGCAATTTTGGAAGGGGTGGTAGCTCTAGCTGCAGAATGGTACAATTTTTTTTACATATTTTGGTACCTCCATAAAAGGTTTTTTTCTTTCAAGGATACGATTCTGATTTATTTTGGGTTATAAAATAATTGATATCAAATGATGTGATACCACTGCTCTAGTACCATGGGTTGAGAATGCCTGATGTCAAAGTGGGCTCTAAGCTTCATGAGGCCTTAGGCAAAACTTAGACATGACTCATCAGCTGTAAGCGGGTTCCTTGCTGACAGCTGAATGTAAACCAAAGAATTGCCGGCAATGAAAAATTAAAGCGGAGTTCCACCCAGTTAAAAGTCAGCAGCTACAAAGTGTAGCGAGCTGACTTTTAACAATCGGACACTCACCTGTCCCTCGCTCCAGCGATGCGGTCATGCGAGGGCTCGCTCTTCTCCTCCTCCCCTCGGCGGTGCAGCCTTCACAAGTGTGGGCAACCGGCTTTGGCTTCAAAGCCGGGTGCGCACTGTGCATACGCGAGTTGTGCTGTGCCTTGTGAATGGCCGGCGTATCTTCTGGGACGTGTGACGTGTCCCAGAAGATCGCCAAGAGGGAGAGGGGGAAGGTGAACTTCCTTCTGGAGCCTTGGCTCTAGGGGAGGAAGTGGACCTTCGTCCCCCCCAAAAAATGACATGCCAATTGTGGCATGCCGGGGGGCATTTTCCTTAAAGCAGAAGTTCCACTTTTGGGTGGAACTCCACTTTAAGAAAAAAACAGCATGGGGTTCCCCCCAAAATCCACATCAGACCCATATCTGAGCATGCAGCCTGCCGGGAAGGAGGGGGGGGGGGGTTAGCAAGTGCATTGTACCCCTACCCATTCAACAAAAAAAGTTAAAAAGTCACGTGACCACACAGCAGTGCTGGCTTTAAAATAAGGTATTTTGCTAAATATTTTTTAAGAAACACATACACTGCACAGTATATCTTCCTGTAACAGAGGGGATTCCAGGATTTGTGATTTGTGACTTTACAACCGCTTTAACTGATTGTGGGGAGCTAATTGAACATGGGCCTTTTCTTCCACTTTAACTGATGATAAAACAAAAAGCCTGAAATTGCTGTATGCAGTTTGGAATAATCAGCTCTATAATATTAGGCAACATTTGCACTATACACCAGTGGCTCTTGATTTGGCTGTTGGGAGTGTAAAGGCTGATTGGTATGGTTCCCTCCACTGTCCAGGAATAAAGAATAATCTTATTTTTGGGATATGGGATAGAATGAGACATGTATATACTGTACCTGTTTTAAGAAGGCTTTACTCTGCTACATATTTACCATTGTAAACTGACAAGATTTTTGCTTATACCAACCTGAAGTCTCCAAATATTCTCACTGTCCTTTGAAATGTCATCCACAGTCTGTCCCATTAATACAATCAGCATGTTTAGAAGAAGCACGAATGTTAGAATGACGTAGGTAATAAGAAGCAGCAGAAACAGGACTGGGTATTTTGAATCCTGCTGCATCTCCAGGTCTCCTAATCCTATGGTGAGTTTAAACAGTTCCATAATTGCTCTTCTAAAGGTGTTATACCTCATGCAATCTGCGTCATCGGGGCAGTGTTCGATTAATGAGGCAAGAGCTGAAAAGAAAACAATTTATATTCTTATAGAAACAGAACAAACTAATGATATCAAAAATTATGTTATAGGCAGCCTGTTCTATTTTTTCCAGGAGACCCTAGTGTTGTGCATAAAGAACTTCTCTCCATGCGAAATTCTGGTAGCACCATAAGAGGTCATCACCCTGCATCATGAATGTAGTTGCCACTCCCCTGTATAACTGAGTGTCCAATGGAATAATGAAGCCAAATGCTTAAGAAGACAGAGCACTTACCAACACCAAATCCACATAAGAACAGAACATACACAAGTAAGAATTTTAAGACATCGTTCCAGATGACCTGTAAAACAGAATATATTGGTCATTTAAATCATATTATGCTTCAATTGTAGCTTTATTCAATATTTTTAAGAACACACATTCTACTAGTCTTCTGTAATCCAAGCAATAACAGAGTTTGATCATAATGTGTTTCACATTCGAGCAAACATGGCTGTCAGAGTCTTGCAATGCCTCATGGGATTTGTAGTTCTGCAACAGCTGGAGGTCCGCTAATTGCATATCCCTGCTGTAGAGTAAACCTAGTGTGTGAAAACAGAAAAAAGCACGGGGTGCCTCTATCTGAGTGTGGATTATTGGAAACAGCTATTTGGTAGTGATGAATAAAAATAAAACTCACATTTGATGGAGGAAATATCCCTATGGTTTGACAAAGGAAAGGAGCCCCAAAACGCGTAGCCATGCCCCCTCATGGAAAGATGTCATAATTTCATCCCAGCAGAGATTGCTGAGCCAGCCGAGGACACAGAGAAGATGCCGCTCTACAGCGTTGCATGCGGTTTAGCTTCCCCAGCCATAGCGCTTCTGTCTGTTTCTGCCCAGCCACTTCTTGGCCCAGCTCTGCATTTCAGAAGAGTGTCAAGTAAGCCAAGGATACCCAGATGCTGATGCACACCACACCATTGGCCTCTCTATAGTCCAGTGCTTCCTTCTCACCACCCAGCATCTTCCCAGCCTATCTCTGCACAACACCAGCCGCTTGCCTGCCAATCTCTGCTAGAGATGTTAAGAATTCCACATATGACAAGCCGATGTTCACTCCATCAAATGTGAATGCTATATTTATTCATCACTATTAAATAGCCGTTTCCAATACTCCACACTCAGATAGAGGTGCCTTCTGCTTTTTTCTGTTTTAGCATGAAGAAATGCTGTAAAGTAAGAATGCTTTCAAAAATATATATTTTAATTAGGGTTGTCCCGATACCGATACTAGTACCGATACCGAGCATTTGCATGAGTACAAATGCTCTCGATGCCTCATCCGATACTTGGACATTCTGGGATGACTGGAGGAGCGTGGGGGGCTTAGTAGCACAGAGGAGGACACAGAGGGGTGGATACAGGGACACTCAGGGATGATCGGTGCAGCGGTGGGGGAAATTACAATCACCGATCTCCCCTCTGCGGCATTTAGCTGCTTTATTGAAAGCCACACAGGGAGAGTGTCTCTGTATCCTCCTCTGTGTCCTCCTCTGTGCTTCTTGGTCTCCTCCTGTCTAGCCCTGGCCTCCCCCCCGCATCCTCCTGTCTAGCCCTGGGGCCTTCCCCCACCCCCACCTCCTCCTGTATAGCCCTGGCTTCCCCCCCACCTCCTCCTGTCTAACCCTGACCTCCCCCCCGCCTCATCTTATGCCCTTGGCCTCCTCCTCCCCCGGGTCTCTTCGTGTCTCCTCCTGTGTCTCCTCCTATGTCTCTGTGAGAGGGACACACCGAAAGTT